>ML098524.1:2747-29030 GCA_003697995.1 Taxidea taxus jeffersonii | reverse complement strand
CCTTCCTTCCTTCCTTCCTTCCTTCCTTCCTTCCTTCCTCTCTTTATCTTTTTCTTTTTCTTGCTGAATCATTACCTTGGAGTATCTTGTTTTTATTCTCTTAAAGCTTTATTGAAATATAATAGATATACAAAGAACTGCACACATTTAAAGTATACAATTTTGTGAGTTTGGACATAGGCAAACAATCATGGTATTATCACCGCAATGAAGGTATTAGACATATCCAACAACTCCTGGAGTTTCCCTGTGTCCTTTTTTGAGGGGTGTGGGGATGGGAGGGTAAGAACACTTATGAGATCTACTCTCTTAACAAAATTTTTTAGTGCATAATACTGTATTTTTAACTATAGGCATTTTGTTATATCACAGACCTATAGAATTTACTAGTCTAGCATAACTGTAGTCCCACTTGTCTATTTTTGCTTTTGTTGCCTGTACTTTCGTTGACATATGAAAGAATTCATTGTCAAAACCAGCCAACTGCATTTCTATGCACACAAAAATAACTATTTTAAAAAGAAACTGAAAAAATATCATTTAAAATAGCATCAAAAAGAGTAAGATATTTAGGAATAAACTTAATCAAGAGAAAACTCTTGTACACCAAAAACTACACAAATATAAGAAATTAAAGGGGACAACAGATAAATGGGAAGACATCCCATTTTCATGGACTGAAAGGCTTAATTTTCTTAAAATGTCCATAGTACCCAAAGTCATCTACAGATTCAATGTTATCCAATCAAAATCTCAATGGCATTTGTGTGTGTCTGTAAACTGAAAAAAAAAAAAATCCTAAAATTCATATAAAATGACAAAAGATCCATAATAGCCAAAGAAATCTTAAGAAAGAAGTAAAAACACAGGAGGCATCTCACTTCCTGATTTCAAAATATATTACAAAGTTACAGTAATTAAAACAATATGGTACGGACAGAAACACAAACATATAGACCAATGGAATAGAATGGAGAGCCCCAAAATAAATCCTAACATATGTGGTCAACTGATCTTTGGCAAAAGTGCCAAGAACACACAATGGGGAAAGAATAGTCTCTTCAATAAATGGTGTTGGGAAAACTGGATATCTACATGAAAAAAAAATGAAGTGAAATTTGACCCATAACTTATACCATATACAAAAATCAATTCAACATGTATTAAAGACTTACCTGACACCATAAAAGTTCTGATAGAAAGCATGGAGGAAAAGTACAAAGGTCTTTTAAATTCCAAATGTACGAAGGTTTCATATATCCTATCATGTAACCATCAGAAATAATTCCTCTAATTAAATTCATGAAAAGATATAGGATTTTCAACCTTTTTGTACTAACCTAAAGATAATATATCTCCCTATATGAATAAAAAATAACCCCCAAATATTAACAATTACATACTAACATTACCTAGAAGTTCATCTTATTAAAATATCATAAATAAGCTATATACTTGAAAACATACGTAACTTGTCATTGAATCAATTCACACTATGTGTCCTTTTTTTTTTTGTTAATAATGGAAAATATTCATAAAGAATACAGAGTTTATTGTTCAAAGTAGCTAGCTTTAGAACACTGTTTTTTAGGCTAAAATATAAAAAAAATCTATTTATTTCTCTATTTATTTATTTATTTTATTTTTTAAAGATTTTTTTTACTTGACAGACAGAGACCACAAGTAGGCAGAGAGGCAGGCGGGGGCGTTGGGGGGGGGAAGCAGGCTCCCCGTTTCGCAGAGAGCCCGATACAGGGCTCAATTCCAGCACCCTGGGATCATGACCTGAGCCGAAGGCAGAGGCTTTAACCCACTGAGCCACCTAGGCGCCTCTATCTATTTATTTTTTATTGCTGAGATGGCAAGTCATACACTGATACCAACTACCATAATATAACCTTGGTATATGATATTGTTCCCTGGAGTCCATCAATATTAGCGTGCCCTGATTTGACTATACATTTTTTCTATGTCTTATATGAATTGAACGTGATTCATTAATCTGTTTCTAGTTAAAATTAGATAAATTATAGGATAAATGTTTAGCTATTTGCTAGCTCAGGATTTTTTTCTGAAAGCTGCTCAATTTATTTATTTATTTGTTTTATTTTTCAAATAGCCAACACATAATACATCATTTGTTTTTGATGTAGTGTTCAGTGATTCATTAGTTGCATATAAGACCCAGTGCTCATCACCACACTTACCCTCCTTAATACCCAATCCCATGTTATCACATCCCCCCATCCTCCCTCCTTCTGAAACCCTGAGTTTATTTCTCAGAGTCCAGAGTCTTTCATGGTTTGTCTCTTTCTCTGATTTCTTTCCATTCAGCTTTTCCTCCCTTTCCCTGTGGTCTTCCACACTACTCCTTATGTATTATTTCATTTTAATGACATTAAACTAACTTCCAATGTCAAAATAATTATAGTAAAATTTTATAATAATATTTTGATCACTTACCATGATACAGGTACTGCATTAAGGATTTTACTTACATAACTTGTTTATTACTCAGAGTTCTCTGAGGTATTCTGGTATCATAAATTATTTCTATTTTAAACATGTAAAGTCTGAGATGGATAGAGATTAAGTAATACGTAGTAGCACAGAGTGATAATTGTTAGTACTCAAAAACTTAAACCTTAAGGAATTCCTTATTGAATTATTTAAAAAATTCAAAAGTCAATTTAGTCTGAAACATTTTTTTAATCACCTGGTGATAATATGAGGAAAAATAAATATTATAATTCTCTACGACTTTTGTAAACTAGTATGTCTGTTAGTGCTTGGATCATCTATTTCTAAATTTTTTAAAAAAAGATTTTATTTATTTATTTGACAGACAGAGATCACAAGTAGGCAGAGAGGCAGGCAGAGAGAGAGAGGGAAGCAGGCTCCCTGCTGAGAAGAGAGCCCAATGTGGGGCTCGATCCCAGAACCCTGGGATCATGACCTGAGCTGAAGGCAGAGGCTTTGACCCACTGAGCCACACAGGCACCCTCATCTATTTCTAAATTTTAAAATAAAATGTAAATGTTATTATTCACAAAAGTAGGTTTCTTCATAATAAATGGATACTTACATGTCTTTTGAAATACGATTTATTACCATGGAAAAATAAAGCTAAACGGAAGCAAATGAGGATCCATTGAAAATAAAATGTCTATTTCAGCATGTAAATTTAAACTTGGAAAAAACAATTTTAAAATCTATTTGGAGTATATATCTTCACAACTTATCCAACTAAATTGTTCCTTTCTGTAAGTTATATTTTAGAACATGAAAAGCATTAAATTTCAATACTTTGCTAAATAATTAAATTAAACTTTTGCATTTTATAAAACAATGGTAGTATTTAAAATAAGACAGTACCTACTGGCAAATTTAAAAAGAACACATATTTTCCTGTTTTTGTTTTTTCACAAAATAGAATTCCAAATATCGAAGTGAAACCCTATTGGTAAAAATCTGGAATGAAAACAATAGTTTAAGGTACAAGTACATACTTCATTTATGAAATAAAAATGTAGAATATGCATTTTTGATAAGTTTTATACATTATTATGTGCATTAAATATTCAATAAATACTTTTATAAACTGAGCCAACAACTGTGCAAAGAACTGGGGACACAATGTGAAGAAAAATAGCCTTTCTTTCCCACCAGACCTTAAATTCTGAGACCAATGGAAAATATGAACAGTCATTTAAAATATAATGTAAAAAAAGGTCGATGAGAGCAGAAATGCATGACATTTGGGGAATAAACTAAAATATAACAAAGGGAGAAGGACAGGAATATTATCCTGAAAGAAATGCTGACACAGCTGAGACCTGAAATTTCTGTGGTATTTGCAATGAAAAGTGAATTTCAGGAAGAGAAAATTGTTTCAACAAAATGCAAGACTTATATTAAGAGAGCACAAGACAATCACGGAAATGAAAGTAACTTTGTATATATTTTTAGATGAAGTAAATCAAATTTTAGAAATCCTCACTTTAATTTTACTCTCTTCCAGGGTTTCTTGTGAGGGAGAAATTAGACAATGTATAATATTAATGATACCCCATTATTCTAATAACTGGGCATGTCACCAATAGTATTGGATATGCAGCTAGAACAAATTAACATAAATATGACATACAAGGAAGAACAAATTATAGTTTATTACACTTTTATCACTTAACCTAAAATGACTAAGCTCATAGACTAAGTCCTAACTGATTTGCCTCACAGATTCAGGTAAAGAACTTGGGCCACAGTAAGAGCAGGTGGATCAGAATAAGTGGCAGGTATTGCCCAAATATGCTCATGATTATGTGATGCATAAAGCAATAAAAAGATCAACATATGGGCATAGGAAACAGAGAAGAGAAAGTAGAGCCTGAACAGCGCTCTATGTACTGATCTGGACAAAAGCAAAAACTTGACCTGTCAGTGTCCAGGAATGAAAATGTTTCAGGGTGTGTGCCAAGGGAGAAGGTGACTGAAGTGGATTACATAGAAGTAATTTGCACAGAGATCATATCAAGGATCACCTACACAGGAATGCTGAAGTCCTCCAAATAACAGGACTTATGAGACTTTAAAGAAAGAAAATAATTCAGGTTCTAGAGTCTTGATGAACAAAAAATGATGACCATGAATTTGATGAAACAAAGATAGGGATACATTCAAGAGAACGAAGAGTTTCAAAACATGAAAGTTATTTTATGATGGGATAGGAGAAAAATATTCTGAAAATGGCTTTGTGAATTCCAGGATTTTATGGTGGAAATTTTTAGAAGAGATAGAAGTAGGAATTCAGAACAATGACACAGTGAGGAAGCAGAAGTCAACATGAAGATGTGAATATAATAGAACTTAAATGACTGAAAAGAGTAAGGCAAGGCAAATAGAGAAATGAACCGTAGAGGGATGGTGGTAGTGAGAAATAGAACTTCTCTATTTGGATTTAGCTATTTTCTAGATTGTTTAAGAGATTTGGATTTGTTCTTTGCCTGCCAGAGAACAGACGTCTTTCTTCAGAGCTCTTAACATGATGAATCCTAGGGAGTGGCATAATATGTATCTCTTAAGGCTGGCAAATCAAAAAAGTTCTGGGGCCATGTGCAGCCCAGTGGTCTATTTAATATGTGTATATACTGCCTTTATATAGATATGATGTGTGCATCCTTAAATTAAAAACTCAGACAAGCATACTTCCTCAAGATGATAAATTACAGATAACAGAAAATGAATAATAAGAATATATTTATTTTAATTTTAAAACCATTAGATTTTAATTAGATTAATTCATTTTTTTCTTAAAAAATTTCCACGTAACTCCCTGCTTTTGAATTTCAAAAAAATGAAAGAAAACAGGAAACAGAATTGATGATATAATATGAAAATATAAGCAGATTATTCAATATCGGTGTGTGTTTGTTCACTATTACATATGATTACTGGGGGCAAATGAATTTCCTGACCTGCTTCCCAAATCACTGGATTAGTGGTTCCATTATGAATGAGACATACCCACTAGTGAGAGGAGCATAAGCAAACTGGGCACTGGGAAATTAATTACTTTGATGTGGCTGTCACTGCTTAAGAGTTTCCTTAGACTCAGCCTCTATCTTCATTTCACCACAGAATAGAACCATTATCTTGGCATCACAGCTGAACTTACTGGTTATTCCATTGGGGGTCAATGAATTAATAATAAGGGGTTCAATCTGGTAAAGTCAGCATAAAAACAATGTCAAGGGAAAATCTCCAAGCCAATGGCTCTGAGGGGGAAAATAACAAAACAAAACTAAATACTTGTGGGTGCTAAAAATATATAAATTAAAAACAGCATCTAATATAAATTTAGTACAAGAAAAAATCACTTTTGTTGACCACAAAGTACAATCTTTATAAAATATTTATATAAATACATGTTGTTGAGGCACCTAGTTGGCCCAGTTGGTTAAGTGTCTGACTCTTGGTTTCAGCTCAGGTTGTCATCTCAGGGTCATGATATCAAGCCCCACGTCAGTGAGCAGCCTCCCTGCTCAGTGGGGAGTCTGCTTGAGATTCTCTCTCCCCCTCTCTCTGCCCCTCCTAGTCATGTGTGTGCTCTCTCTCTCTCAAATAAATAAGTAAATCTTTAAAAAAAAATGAGTTGATGATAATAAACCAACAATATTAGAAAGTTTATTACATTAATAAAATTATTATAGTAAATAATCTCAGAAAGGAATGCAGAAAGTGATGCCAGCAATAACTAAGTAGAGAATATCTACTACACAAAAATGTGACAAATATTGTCTTAGTGCATCATGTAATAAACATATTATTGGAATTTGTGACTGAATAAGAGGAACAAATATATCTATTCCTAGTATGTTACAGTTTTATGTATTCTACTTAAGGCTAAAAATATTTTCTCTAATATCATATAAAATATTATGTATTTTAAAGGATTAACATCTTATTACTCAATATAAAATCTTATAACTCAATATAATACAAATCTTATAACTCCATTATTATCATTTATATTCTTAATATTTTGATATGAGTTAAAGGTCTCGTTTCTTTTTTTTTAAACTTTATTTAAGCTTTATTTAAACATATAATGTAACCCCACCACCCTCTCCCAACCCCTCTTCCCCCCACCCCCCTCAGTTTGTTTTATGACATTAAGAGTCTCTTTTGGTTTGTCTCCCTCCCGATCCCATCTTCTTTCATTTTTACTTTTCCTACCACCTTAACTCCCACCCCCGTTGCATCTCCACTTCCTCATATCAGGGAGATCATGTGATAGTTGTCTTTCTCCAGTTGACTTATTTCGCTAAGCATACTACGCTCTAGTTCCATCCATGTCGTCGCAAATGGTAAGATTTCATTTCTTTTGATGGCTGCATAGGATTCCATTGTATATATATATACCATCTCTTCTTTATCCATTCATCTGTTGATGGACATCTAGGTTCTTTCCATAACTTGGCTATTGTGGACATTGCTGCTATAAACATTCGGGTACACGTGCCCCTTTGGATCACTACGTTTGTATGTTTAGGGTAAATACCCAGTAGTGCAGTTGCTGGGTCATAAGGTAGCTCTATTTTCAATTTTTTGAGGAACCTCCATGCTGTTTTCCAGAGTGGTTACACCAGCTTGCATTCCCACCAACAGTGTAGGAGGGTTCCCCTTTCTCCACATTCTCGCCAGCATCTGTCATTTCCTGACTTGTTCATTTTAGCCATTCTGACTGGTGTGAGGTGGTATCTCATTGTGGTTTTGATTTGTATTTCCCTGATGCCCAGTGATGTGGAGCACTTTTTCATGTGTCTGTTGGCCATCTGGATGTCTTCTTTGCAGAAATGTCTGTTCATGTCCTCTGCCCATTTCTTGATTGGATTATTTGTTCTTTGGGTGTTGAGTTTGCTAAGCTCTTTGTAGATTTTGGATACTAGCCCTTTATCTGATATGTTGTTTGCAAATATCTTTTCCCACTCTGTCAGTTGTCTTTTGGTTTTGTTGACTGTTTCCTTTGCTGTGCAAAAGTTTTGATCTTGATGAAGTCCCAATAGTTCATTTTTGCCCTTGCTTCCCTTGCCTTTGGCGTTGTTCCTAGGAAGAAGTTGCTGCGGCTGAGGTCGAAGAGGTTGCTGCCTGTGTTCTCCTCAAGGATTTTGATGGATTCCTTTCTCACGTTGAGATCCTTCATCCATTTTGAGTCTATTTTCGTGTGTGGTGTAAGGAAATGGTCCAATTTCATTTTTCTGCATGTGGCTGTCCAATTTTCCCAACACCATTTGTTGAAGAGGCTATCTTTTTTCCATTGGATGTTCTTTCCTGCTTTGTCGAAGATTAGTTGACCATAGAGTTGAGGGTCTATTTCTGGGCTCTCTATTCTGTTCCATTGATCTATGTGTCTGTTTTTGTGCCAGTACCATACTGTCTTAATGATGACAGCTTTGTAGTAGAGCTTGAAGTCGGGAATTGTGATGCCACCAACTTTGGTTTTCTTTTTCAATATTCCTTTGGCTATTCGAGGTCTTTTCTGGTTCCATATAAATTTTAGGATTATTTGTTCCATTTCTTTGAAAAAATTGGATGGAATTTTGATAGGCATTGCATTAAATGTGTAGGTAGCTTTAGGTAGCATAGACATTTTCACAATATTTATTCTTCCAATCCATGAGCATGGAACATTTTTCCATGTCTTTGTGTCTTCCTCAATTTCTTTCATGAGTACTTTATAGTTCTCTGAGTATAGATTCTTTGCCTCTTTCGTTAGGTTTATTCCTAGGTATCTTATGGTTTTGGGTATAATTGTAAATGGGATTGACTCCTTAATTTCTCTTTCTTCTGTCTTGTTGTTGGTGTAAAGAAATGCAACTGATTTCTGGGCATTGATTTTATATCCTGATACTTTACTGAATTCCTGTACAAGCTCTAGCAGTTTTGGAGTGGAGCCTTTTGGGTTTTCCACATATAGTATCATATCATCTGCAAAGAGCGATAGTTTGACTTCTTCTTTGCCGATTTGGATGCCTTTAATTTCTTTTTGTTGTCTGATTGCTGAGGCTAGGACTTCTAGTACTATGTTGAATAGCAGTGGTGATAGTGGACATCCCTGCCGTGTTCCTGACCTTAACGGAAAAGCTCTCAGTTTTTCTCCATTGAGAATGATACTTGCCGTGGGTTTTTCATAGATGGCTTTGATAATATTGAGGTATGTGCCTTCTATTCCTACACTTTGAAGAGTTTTGATTAGGAAGGGATGTTGCACTTTATCAAATGCTTTTTCAGCATCTATTGAGAGTATCATATGGTTCTTGTTCTTTCTTTTGTTAATGTACTGTATCACATTGATTGATTTGCGGATGTTGAACCAACCCTGCTGCCCTGGAATAAATCCCACTTGGTCGTGGTGAATAATCCTTTTAATGTACTGTTGGATCCTATTGGCTAGTATTTTGGTGAGAATTTTCGCATCTATGTTCATCAAGGATATTGGTCTGTAATTCTCTTTTTTGATGGGATCCTTGTCTGGTTTGGGGATCAAGGTGATGCTGGCCTCATAAAATGAGTTTGGAAGTTTTCCTTCCATTTCTATTTTTTGGAACAGTTTCAGGAGAATAGGAATTAATTCTTCTTTAAATGTTTGGTAGAATTCCCCTGGGAAGCCATCTGGCCCTGGGCTTTTGTTTGTTGGGAGATTTTTGATGACTGTTTCAATCTCCTTACTGGTTATGGGCCTATTCAGGTTTTCTATTTCTTCCTGGTTCAGTTTTGGCAGTTTATATGTCTCTAGGAAAGCATCCATTTCTTCCAGATTGTCGAATTTGTTGGCATAGAGTTGTTCATAATATGTTCTTATGATTGTTTGTATTTCTTTGGTGTTGGTTGTGATCTCTCCTCTTTCGTTCATGATTTTATGTATTTGGGTCCTTTCTCTTTTCTTTTGGATAAGTCTGGCCAGGGGTTTATCAATCTTATTAACTCTTTCAAAGAACCAGCTCCTAGTTTCATTGATTTGTTCTATTGTTTTTTTGGTTTCTATTTCATTGATTTCTGCTTTGATCTTTATTATTTCTCTTCTCCTGCTGGGTTTAAGCTTTCTTTGTTGTTCTCTCTCGAGTTCCTTAAGGTGTAGGGTTAGGTTGTGTATTTGAGACCTTTCCTGTTTCTTGAGATAGGCTTGTATCTCTATATATTTTCCTCTCAGGACTGCCTTTGCTGTGTCCCACAGATTTTGGACCGTTGTGTTTTCATTATCATTTGTTTCCATGGTTTTTTTCAATTCTTCTTTAATTTCCTGGTTGACTCATTCATTTTTTAGAAGGATGCTGTTGAGTCTCCATGTATTTGTGCTCTTTCCAAATTTCCTCTTGTGATTGAGTTCTAGCTTCAGAGCATTGTGGTCTGAAAATATGCAGGGAATGATCCCAATCTTTTGATACCTGTTGAGACCTGATTTATGACCCAGGATGTGATCTATTCTGGAGAATGTTCCATGGGCACTAGAGAAGAACGTGTATTCTGTTGCTTTGTGGTGGAATGTTCTGAATATATCTGTGATGTCCATCTGCTCCAGTATGTCATTTAAGACCTTTATTTCCTTGTTGATCTTTTGCTTGGATGATCTGTCCATTTCAGTGAGGGGTGTATTAATATAGGTCTCATTTCTTAAATTTCAGACTAAGATTGTAATAAATCTGTGCCTTTAGAGTGCAACTGTTCTCTGTTTGTACATTTTTTTTAAACAATAACCATGTAATTACCTTGTTCTTATCTTTACATCTTTTGTTGTCATTAAAAGGGCCCAAACATTTAATAATTGTACATTTAGTAAATACCAACCATGTCCCTATTACTTTATTGATCCCATGGCCTATGGTCAAGGAAAACAAACTAAAACTAACAGAAATGAAAAAAAAAATCAAATTTTGTGGCATTGATTTTATGGGTCACCAGAATTCAGTGAAAGATTTACTGGAAGCAGGGAAAGCTTCGTGGAAAATACAAATATAAATTATAGGGACAAAAATATAAGGGGAATTGCATAGCCTCCTGGAGGAACAACATGAAACCAGTTAAAACAAGCTTAAACTTCACCAAGTAAACATAAACTGAATGTTCATGTATCCCCTGATAGATGTAGCATAGAACTTTTCTTTTGTATTTATAATTTTGTACTTATAATTTTCTTTTGCATTTATACAAGTCTGTATAGCATATATGCATATCTATCTATTCTGTATCTATCTATATATGTATATGGTTAATATGCATTTACATACATATATATTATGTAACATACCCACACACACTGGTCCAAAATGTCCTGAAAATATGATTGACTCTCTATAGACCCACAAATCTAGAGCTCAACCAACAATTCTAGACCAAAAATCTAGGAAAATAGCTGACTCCTTTTACAGAAGGTCTTGCTCCTGCCACTTGCCCCATCCTCTGCTTTCTGCCCTGTACCACCCTCCATATTTCTCTTGAGAAAAGCTGAAAAGTGTGTTGCCAGGATTATGTTATAAAACAATCCTTTTTGATGCTACGTTCAAACTGTCATGAAAGAACTTACTTCAAAGGGTAGTTAAAGATTTTATTGGGCAGCATTTCTAAAGGGCCTGTAAATCCACACTGTGTGAGAATGAACATTGGGAAGGCTTATTTAGTTCATGGTTATTCTCTAGAAGTGGACACAGATCTGCTTTGGTTCCTTAGTTTTCATTTTGTTAGTAAGTGCAATACCAGAAATCTGATAAAAACAGGTTTAAACTTGAGATTGACCATTTGATGTTAAATGGGTGGACAAAATTTATATTCTGAATCACACACATTGAACTTCAAACATAATTTTGAAGAATCTAAGGTAAACGGAAAAGGTAACATCTTTCTATCTCAGAAGAAATGAAAGAGGGAAAGGGACAGATGGAGAGAGATGGATTTCCTGAGGACAACAGATTGAATGGTTATTTTCATATACAAATGTTGTACGATAATTGCAAGTAACATGAAGCTCCCCCATCAGCAGCAGTGTTTTGTGTTTCCTGAAACAATTGGAACCACAGTCATAAACACTATTTCACCTCTTGCCTGGCTTGTGTCCATTTGGAGACACAGACAGGTTATTCATAAGGCTCCAAGATCTGGAAAAGCCTAAGCAGAAAACCTGTTTGGCAGAACCTCAAATTCTCTTTTTATTGTTTTCAAAGAACGGAACCTCAACTTTAAAGCCATATTTGTGGCAAAGAGAGTTTAATCTATACCATATAGAACTGCTTATTCTAATCTCATCCAAATATTATTTTGAAGTGACTTTTTTATATCCAAAATGCCAAACATTTTATTTTCACAGTACAGTTTTGTTTTTATGAATGGCAAAATTATTTATTAAAAAACCAACCAAACAAAAAAACTGCTGACATTTGGTTTTTTGAAACCAAGCAAATATTTCTGAAATATAGAGGTAAGATGCATATCCTACCCACATTATTTAGCATATCTGGTGACAATGATGGCATATGTAAAAAAGTCATACATATGTATATAACTTTCATCCAGTAACTATTAATGCATATCTATAGATATAAAATCAGCAATAGAAAAACATACAAAAACATACAAAAGTTTTATGTTTCTTTTCAGAAAAAAACTGTAGTTAAATTTGAGATGAATGAGAAAAGAGAATTTAAGAATATTTTTCTCCTATTTTCCCTCTGTATTGTAAATGAAAATTATATAGAGTACTTTGAAAAAAAGGTCAGAAATCCTATCCAGAAGGTATAAATTGAGGTATCTTTAAACTTTCCTGTAGTTTCTTTTGTTATTTTTGGGTGGCAGGGGGAGGGTTGATAAGTACTCTTTAATTCAATAGTACAGTAAAAACTACCTCAACTTTAATTATTTTTATTTTGATTTAAAGTCTAAATTCTTTATCTTTTCTCAGCATAGGATTTTGAAACGACTAAAACAATTAGCTCTTGTTTTAATATTGTTACTTTCCTTTGCACAACTTTCTTAGAAAATGCTTTTGGGGCGCCTGGGTGGCTCAGTGGGTTAAAGCCTCTGCCTTCAGCTCAGGTCATGATCCCAGGATCCTGGGATCGAGTCCCGCCTCGGGCTCTCTGCTCAGCAGGGAGCTTGCTTCCCCCCTCTCTCTCTGCCTGCCTCTGTACCTACTTGTGATCTTTGTCTGTTAAATAAATAAATAAATGAATAAATAAATAAATAAATCTTTAAAAAAATAAGCAAATAAATCTTTAAAAAAAAAAAGAAAATGCTTTTGATGCTCATTCAAACTTTCTTGGCATTTGACTTTTCTATTTCTCTCTAACGTTTATAAGTGTCAGCTGGCTTATCTACCTGGTTTAAGAAAAAGAAAGTAATATTCAGGACGTTTTTAGCCAAGTTCATCTCAGTCATTCATTAGCAGTTGGATGTGTTTAGGCATAAAAATAAAATTAGTAGGATAATGTTTCTAATATAGGGTTTAAACACTTGACCATAAATAAATAGTTGCTAATATTTGAATCATGTGATGAAAATCTGATGACTGTGTAGATGAGTCAAGTTTTTGTATTGCGTGGCCATTCAATTTTGCTTTAAGTGCCAATTTTTGAGCTCCCTGGCAATAATTCTTTCCTTTTTTTTTTAAACTGGAATATATAAATTGGCCCACGTTTTGATCAGGAGGTCTTTTATGACATTTTTCCTTTAGCAGCACCACTAGAATATACTTCTATAGCCAAACTTCAAATAACGAGGATTTAGTGAATTTCACTATGTCTTTATTATGATATGTATTTCTCCTTTCCATTTTGTTTCTGCTCATTTATTCCTCAATTCTTTGACTGATCTTCCTTATTCCTTATTTGCTCTTTTTCTTGTGCCTTGTAACAAAAGGTTGGCTTTAAAGTTTCTTAGCCTGCTTTTTTCTTCCATGTACTTTTTCCAGACCACACAGTCCACATGGCTTTCTCAACTACTTATAGGTTATAAAGTCCCCTGTTCCACACCCAGCATAAGATGGCGCTCTCATGACCTTAAAGCTCTCTGTACATTCTTCAAGCACTATAATCATTTCTAACTAAACTTCTTCCTCATTTTGTCCTCCAAATTCATTTTTCCCACTATATTCTCTTGGCCCTGAAGAATCATTTTCATTTTTTTTGGATTACCTAAAGAAATGAAGTTATGCTTGCTTTCCTCTGGGCAGGACCTCTCCCTCAAAATGCACACCTGTAACATTATTTCCATCCTCACTTCACATAAACCACACCAGAAATACAGGTTTATGTATTTCTTAATAGAACTGAACTTGAGGAGAGGAGCTATTTGTTCATTTCTGCATCTGGAACTCTTAACTCACAGCAGATATTAAATACAAAGAAACTATTTGTGGAAAAATGGATAATTTTTATGTTCATCATCATTTGGAATGTTCAGATTCATAGATTCCATGTTCAGCTAGTAAAAAGTGAAATTTACTTCCAAGTATATGGGAAGCTAACCAAAATTAAAAAAAAAATCAATGTTCAGTTCATTTATTATTTTAATGATTATAATTAATATTGAACAGCAAGTTACTTATTAAATTATTGAGTAAAATATTTTATTTTTTTAAAGATCTAACTTATTTACTTAATTGAAAGAGAGAGAAATCACAAGCGGGGTGGGGAGGTGCAGAGGAATCTCAAGTGGAACCTCAAGCAGACCTGGTGCTGAGCAGGGAGCCTGACTGAGGGCTCAATCTCACAACCCTGAGATCATGGCCTGACCAGAAATCATGAGTTGGATGCTTAACTGACTGATCCATCCAGCGTCCCCTTGAGGAAAATATTTTAACAACATTACTAAAGTATAATTGGTATATAATAAACTACACTCAATTAAAGTGTTCATTTGATAAGCTTTGACATTTTATATATCTGTATACCTATCACCACATCAACAAATCCATCACACTTAAATGTTTCCTCCAGCCTTTCTGTAATTTCACACTCCTACAACTTCCACTCTCTCAGACAACCATTGGTACACTCTTCTTCACTATATATTATTTCACATTTTCTAAAACTTAATATAATGAAATCATACATTATGTATTCATTTGATTTTTCATTCAGTAAAATTATGTTGAAATTATGTTATTGCATATAGCAGTAGTTCATTCCTTTTTAATTTTTCAAAGTATTCCACTGTAGGCTTATACCACAATTTGCTTACTCATTGGTGGACATTTGGGTTGTTTGCATTCTGAGGCTCTTATGAGTAAATTTGCTATGGTCAATCTTGTACAACCCATTTTATGTGCACATGCTTTCATTGTTCTTAGATAAATTCCTAAGAGTGGGATGGCTGGATCACAGGCCAAGTCTATGTTTAATTGTATAAGAAAGTATCAAAATGTTTTCCAAAATGAATGTTAAACCATTTTAACTTCCAGAAGTGTATGAGAATTCCAGTTGCTTCACATCTTCATCAACACTAGCATGGTCAGTCTTTATAATTTAACATCTAATAGATGTGTAAGGGTAAATTATTGTGCTCTTAATTTGCATTTGCCTAACTAATGATTTGAATATCTTTTAATATGTTTTTTTTGCCATACATATACTCTTTGATGAAGTGTCTGAATGTTATAAAGAAATTAAAACAAATGAAACACTGATATACATATCACCATGAATGAATCTCAGAATGTCAAACAATATAAATGAAACACAAAGAAGAGCATACTACATAATTCCATTTTTCTCAAGTCCAAAAATAAGAAATCTAGTCTGTGGTGATTAAAAAAAATCAAGATAATCATTAACTTTGGGGGCTCTTTCTTAAAACGGAGCATGGCTAAGGCTTCGTGGGCTACTGTTATACTCTATTTCCTATTTGTGTGGGAGTTACACAGGTTTTGTTTTACTTTTGACAGTTTATCAAAATTTTCACTTACATATGTGCGCTATGTAACTTTTACATATGTGCGCTACATTCAATGAAAAGTTTAATTTAAATAATAAATTAAATAAATGATAATAATAATTTTAAAATAGCTTATTTTATCTTAACAATCAAATGAGAGCAACAACAGTAGCAACCAGTAACTTTACTAAATCTCTATTATGTGCCAGGTTCTATATTAAATGACAAGCTGAGAAAAATAGGAAGGTTGAGAAGTGGTAGGACCAAAACATTCTTAAACAAAGACATAGTTTAGATCAGGTGTTTATAATCAGGAAAAAATGTCTTTATTACTTAGTATTTGCTGTCACAAGGTATCCTGCATTAGAAATATTCATTTGAAGCCCACTATGCCATGTGTCAAGAAACTCAATGGTTAACTATATTATAACGTGGAGGTAGGTTTACAAATAAAGTTAGGAAAATAAACTAGAAATGTTAAGAAATTGTGGGGCGCCTGAGTGACACAGTCAGTTGAGTGTCTGACTCTAAATTTTGGCTCAGGTCACAATCACAGTGTCCTGGAACTGAACCCTGTGTCCTCCATACTCACTGGGGAGTCGGCTTAAAATTCTCTCTCCCTTTTTCTCCATCTCCTCCTCCTCCCATTTGCACTCTCTTTCTCTCAAAATAAATAAATCTTTAAAAAAAAGAAATATTAAGAAATCTGTGTAAGGAAATAGTTGGCTTTTATTGAAGGTAAGAGTTTCTGTTGTTTGTTTGTTTTTTTTCCTTTGGATGTTGTTAGAAGTTTTACATCACAGTGATAGCCAAGACATAGGAATGCTTTTAAAAGCATTCACTTTGCTTTTCTAGTCTTCTTTAAAAAAACACACACACACACATTTTTAGTAAGTGAGGGATAAATGACAAATAATTTCCATATTTTTGTTTTGAAAAGTGAATTCAGTTGGATATCTTTACTGAAATAATTGATCATGTGTAACTGTCAGATTAAAACTAAACATTGAAAATAATACCTTTCAATTTACTTAATTTTCTATATTAAAAAATTTAAATAAACAGCTATGATTTATCATTTAAATGAACAATATTATTTTGGTGAGCTATCATAAGCTTTGAGGACAATACTAAAAATTACACATTTAACATTTTTGTTAGTACATTGTCATGGATAAACACATCAGTTCATTAGAACATCACCTAGTTGAGAACATTCTTGTGCAAATTTATTGATGCATACGCATATACATTTCTGTTGGTTTTTTTTACCTGGATATAAATCTGAGTCAGAGTATATGTATATTCAGCTTTAATAGATTCTGCTGAACAAATTCACCTAGTTGATTGTACTAGAAATAAATATTGAACAAATACAGTCTCCACATGCCCTCTCTAAGATCCGGTGGGGAAGCAGATTTCAAAGTATGTTGATAAGCACTGCAATAGAGGTTTTTAACAGAGTGCTAAGTATTACAGTGTGTGTATGTGTATGCACATAAATATATGTTGAAACTTGTAGAACAATATATTATCATCTTAGAATATTACTGCTTCTGTGTTGTAAAATAAATGAAATCTGAAACTCAAATAATTGACTCCCATGAGAAAAAGTAATATTTTGGTTTTATTTAGGAATTTGCTGAACAATGCCTTAAATGCCATTTGCTTGAAGTCTAGAATAGTAAAGTTCAGTTCAAGTTGATTCCAGATGTTCAGCCTTATTGCATTATTTTCAGTTTTCTTAAAGAGCTAAGTTCTTTCTTGCTCCTCTGTTTTAGATGATGATTCTCCAGACAACCTTGATTATAGATATTACCACATTCTACTCATCAGAAGAACAAACTATGTCAGGAGTCAGCATGTGCTTATTAGAGAAAAATTTCCTGATCCATCCATCTGTCTATCCCTGACATGTCTTGGAAAAAATGGTTTTCTGTGTAAGTATTGAAAGGTGGATTAATGAAACTATTATTTCTTGGGACACAAGGAATTTTTGCTATGTGATAACCTCTAATGACAGTTATATTTGAAAAACCACCTCAATTATATCGCAACAAGCCACCAAAACTTAGAAAACCGGCAATACCTGGAGGTAATGAGGAGGGCCCACTGGACAGCAGGGAATAGTCACAGCAGTTACAAAACATATTTATTTGAGCTCTCTCAACTCTCAGGATCCCATCATGTCTCAGAGGACATCAGGCCTCTGTTTTAACACCGGTAACAAGAAGATTCTAGATGAATCCCATACTATGAAAAGGGGTTGCTCAGAGGTCAGTCGTTCCAGATATTTTCTGTAAGGGACACATCTGAGTATCACCAGCAGGATGCCATAAGCAAACATGAGAATTACTGATTCAAGGAGCAATATAAGGAAACTTAATTCTGAGGGCAGGGACCATATTGTGCTTGCCATTGTGTTCTTTACACCTTCAATACAGGGTACATTGTAGTTACTTGATATGTATTTGATGAATAATAAAGTGAGTGAATTTTTTAGTGAAAGAAAAAAAATATATAGTAGAATAAATATCAAGTTGAATGAGCTAAAGTAGGGGTCTGGAGAAATATATTGAAGTTGTGTGTATGTAATGGTGTGTGTAGCAATGACTGTGTGTGTCTGTGTGTACACATGTGTATATAAAATCATTTTTGAATGATTTTATTCGAGGCCATCTAGTATAGTTCGTATCATGGATCTAAGGCCCAGACAGGAATGTGAGTGGTACCAAGTTACATAATTAACAACAAACGAGTGCTATGTTGGTGAGTTCAGAATTTTTGGCTTTCATTTAAGTCTTATTTCAACTAGACAATGGTGTTTCCCTGGAGGTTAAAATAGCAAGTATTGGAGAATGTAATATACTGGTAATATTATATCTACATCTGGGTATATTATAATAGAAATTTGGGAGTAAAATAAATACTTAGAGGTAAAAGTAAAGATTCATTAAAATAGTGAAAATTCTATTATGACAACAATTAAAAGGTGTCTGAATTATTGGACCTAAAAAATAGTACATTGAATGTGAATATATTCTCTTTATAAATAGACTAAAAATGGGACGCCTGGGTGGCTTAGTTGGTTAAGCAGCTGCCTTCGGCTCAGGTCATGATCCCAGCGTCCTGGGATCGAGTCCCATATCGGGCTCCTTGCTCGGCAGAGATCCTGCTTCTCCCTCTGCCTCTGCCTGCCACTCTGTCTGCCTGTGCTCTCTCTCTCTCTCTCTCTCTTTGACAAATAAATAAATAAAATCTTTAAAAATAAATAAATAAATAGACTAAAAATAATTCATAAAAATTATTTCCAGGGGTTCCTGGGTGGCTCAGTGGATTAAAGCCTCTGCCTTCGGCTCAGGTCATGATATCATGATCCCAAGGTCCTGGGATCAAGCCCCATATCCCTGCTGAGCAGGGAGCCTGCTTCCCCCTCTCTCTCTGCCTGCCTCTCCACCTCCTTGTGATCTCTGTCTGTCAAATAAATAAATAAAATCTTTAAAAAAAAATTATTTCCAGTGAAATCTTATGCCTAAATAAAATATATTTACTATCCTATACCATATGTTCACCAATTCTACACACTATTAGAAATATAATTTGCATTCTTTCATGTTGCAATATATATTTTTTTAAGTATAGAATTTACTACATAGCAGATATTTTTCTAAGTACAAGTCTCTACATTAACTTGAGGGAGGGAAAGGAATTTACCTGTGGGTTCCTCCTGCCTTTTATCTGTCACTGGTCAAATTTGTCTCCATAGGATATTGAAGCCCTAGTTCTTCAGATGAAGCTCATATCCCAAGAAAGCTCTTCATCTGAGTTTCAAAGTGGTGGGAGGAACCCAGACCTCCTCCTTTGCTCTTTCATGGTGGCCTCTGAGTGCTGGGTAAGCTGTGATTTCAACAGAAGTAAAGGGAGCTTTTCTGTAGCTCCCATGGTTACCAGAGAAGGTAGAGAGAGACAGCAGTGTTAAGAGATAAAGAGATTCTCAGAAAGTGAGGATCAAAATAAATGTAAAGAAGGGGGGGGGAAGAAACCTGGTCCAGTCAGAAAAGGTATCATTTTATGCTGATGAGGAAATAGTGGCATTCATAAGTAACTTTCCCAATATCATACAGCTAGAAAATGGCAGAACTGGGGCCTGAAGCCAGATGCATCTGATACCAAAGCCAGTGCTCTTAACTGTATAATGAGGTGGTTCTAGTTTGGCTTACATGGTGTACAGCATAAAAAAAATAAGTATTTATTATGGTGTACTTTCCATATGTTCAACAAATTATGAGAAGTCATAAAGAAAGTTACAAGGGAAATACATATGAAAACAATTCTAAAATAATTATTATCTAGAGCATAATGTATAAAAGATCAAAGGAACATTAAAATCACTTCACATCATTTAGTGTGGGGAATGTGGTTATAGATAGCGTGGACAAAACTTTAAAAGATTTGAATTACTAAAGGAATGGGTAAAAGTATATGTATGTATGGAAAAGTAAGATCTCTATGCTTTCGAAATGAGAAATGTAAGTTGCAGGACAGTATTTTTAATAATATCATCTATTTAAGAAAGAAATATACTGAGGCATACAAATCAGTCAGATTGAATCCCATGAAGGAGTTAGAAATAGCTAGTTACTTCTGCATTAGAGAGGATGAGAGGAGAACTTCACTTTTTATATTATACTTTTGTATTGTTCACCTTTTAAAATAAATATTGCCAAAGATTATAACATTTTATATATTTATGTTGTGATTTTAAAAATTAATATGCATTGCTTGAAATTAAAAAAAACTATTTTCCCTTAAAAATTAAAATCTTTGGATTATTGTCAGTTTTGTTCAGGGGGAGATTTATTTTAAAAAGTATAATAACTCATTTCTCTCTTTAGGCTCTAAAATAGATTTTTTCAAAAGATAAGTAATGACCTAGATGTCTTATCTTTCTTCAATTAAACTCTTCTCAACTTTATTCAGTATGCCCATCATTACATATGTTCATTCTTAAATCTAGAAACTCTAAATATGTTTCAGAAATCTAGTAGATGTTGAAGGTCAGAGAGCTCCTGGAAATGTTTAGGCTACAAATGAGGGTGTTAAAACAATTACTTATTTCTAATCTTTTCCTTCATAAGATAAAAAAAAATGCAACAAAGCAAAACAAACATGTTCTACTCAGAAGGAAGCCTAATTTTTGCAACATCTGATTTGTATATCCTAGGCTACATCAAAATGGGTGTCACACAAGGGCATACTATCCCTAAGAAGACAAAATCTCTCTAAGTCCATTGGCTAAATTTGCAAAATCTCAGGCTCCTCAAATTCCTCCTCTAGGCTTATCATTAAAGAAGTTCACAGAGTTTCCAGGGATTTCTCAAACAAGCTTGCACATTTGGTGTTGCTGGAGACTACAGGTACTCTCTTCTTTTACTACAAGAAATGGCTGCTGAGGCCCCAACTGGCTATGATGAGACCTGTGTGGTTACAGCAATTGCACTAGCTGGATTTCAGAATTGCTATTGACTGACTCCTCTGTGCCTTCCACATTCCTTCTTTTTGATCAAGACTGTCTTGTGTAGTTTTGCTATGCCTGTCCTATAATTCCATATTGAGTTGACTGGGGCCAGATAACCAGGCTCTTTAGTTCACAGGCCTTCAGATCAGAAAGAATTGGATCCAAAAGGGTTTCATTCACACAAGCACAATTCTAGAAGGTAAGATATTTGAATTTAAGCTGCTTTATGGGGGAAGGGGCGGTGGGGTGGTGGTTGTGGTGCCTTTGAGTAGGGTGAGTCATTTTCTTTTCTGTGAGAGAGAGAGATGAATATTTGAGGACAAGAGTGTGGACTGGGGTCGTCAGTCTTATGGTAAGAGAGGTTGGCTGGGCATGTAGTCTAGCTCTAGTTAAGCCAAGCCTTTTGATAACTGTATTCTTAGTCGATCTAACCATAGCTTCTTGAGAGATCCGAAGGCAGAACTGCTGAACTGAGCTGCTTTGAATCCTTACCAATAGACACCATGAGAGATGACAAATTGTTTAAAGGCAGAAGTCTACAAAACCTTTTCTGTAAATTGACAGAAAGTATAAATTTCAGGCTTTGCAGAACATACGATCTCTGTTGCAAATATTCAATTCTGCTCTTTTAGCGTAAAATAGCCTTAATAGACAATAATTAAACAAGTAAGCATGGATATGTTCCAATACATTTTTTATGCATAGTGAAATTTGAATTTTACATAAATTTTATATGTCAGGAAATACTACTTTTGATTTTTTTAATCACATAAAAATATAAGTACCACTTTTAGCTCATAGGCTATATAAAAATAGGTGGCAGGCTGGATTTGGTATGTGAGGCATCATTTGTTAATCTCTATTTTAAGCCAATAAGTTTTGGGGTGATTTGTTATGCAGCAATAGATAACTAATAGAGGGACCATCAAATATTCTAAATAAGGAAAACTTCAATCAGAAACAAGACTAAAGATAAAATTCTTGAAATGAGATAAGCATCTGTGACAGCTTGAATGTAAGAGTGCAGAGCAAAATGAAAGACTCTATTACCCAAAATAGTCCCTCCTCTCGTTATTAATTGGATCAACTTTACCACTACAATTCTTACACATCAAACTACCACTTTAAGGCATGCCCAGATTTGAAAAGTCTATTTAGCTTTCCTTATTTTAAGTAACCCAAAACTCCTTATCCATTAAATAATTGCTTTCATATTACAAATTTTAATGACTGCTTTTATCATTTGAATTTAGTAATTTATCAGTTATGAATATAAAACTCCAGCAGTATGTGCCTGATTCTGTCTGCCCAACATAGCAGTTGAGTGAGACAATGGGTGCAACAGTCTAAGCTTGACTCTTACCTTCAGTAACTGAGCCCTGCTTGCAAAAGCCCTGAAGTAAAGTGGTCCAGTTCAGTTCTCAAACATGATGACCACTAAAGGTTTCTCTGATCTAAGAAAGATAGCAGGACCATGGATTTCCTCCCCACAACCAGACCAGTCCAGTGAGTTCACCTGGACCCTGAAAGGGCAGAAGAGGGGAAGATACAGTTTATACCAGTGCTAAAATCAGCTATGGTTCTTCTCAGGGCCAAGTGCACCTGGGCTCCTAATGTTCCCACTCTTTCTGATTACACAAAGAGTCTTTTTTTCCCCCCCACAGCACAATCACATAATCAAAGCTAAGCAGTATGATCAGAAGATATTCCAGCATTTGCGGTTTAGAGTAATCAGAGCTAGTTTTCCCTTATGTCTATCTAGGCTCTGATCTCAAAAAGCTGACAACTGGTTAAATCTTTCAAAGTGGACTCTTGTTGAGGTTTTACTTTCCTTTCAGTGCAATTAGCCAGGATTAATGCATCATGTAAAGATAAAGTAATGAACTGGAAACTCAGAGGGGAAGGATGGATATCCTCAATTCTTTTCTACTGAAGTCCTTTTGGCCTCTACACAATAGTTCTCACTATTTTTCCAGAATATACAAAAATGTCCTAAACCAGTAGATGTGGAAAATGAGTATTAAGACTGTATTTGTGTACCCAGCCTGACGTGTAGTTGTTGGCTTTGCCAAAAACAAAATACAGCAATAGTAAAATGTGTCTTGTAACATGAATCTTGAAGGATAATGAACTATTTTTTACTTTAAAGTTACATAATTAAGGAATCACTGAAGTTTTTCTCCTCAAAAATTAAGTTCTATACCAAGGTAACTTCTATTTTCTCTGAAAATAGATGCAGCTACAGACTACTAAAGGTCTATTTGCTTAGCTAAAATCAATTTAAGAAATTAAGTACTAATAGTTGATTCCTTAATTCAACAAATATTTATGGAATACCTGATGTTTGACATTATGCAAAGCATTAAAGAAGAATATACTATTAAATATTAAAGTGTATTAAACAGTAGACTATTAAAGAAGAATATGATACAATTTAAAAGTGACATAAAATGATATTTTTTCTGATACCAAGTGTTATGATTAGATTTTTCACTTGAACATATGCAATTTAAACAAGGCAGTGATGTTGACTTTGAACTCTGACTTTACCAAAAATAAAAGATAAGTTTGGTTAGAGAAATTAGAAAACTGTAAAATAAGGAGCTGTTGAAGTTGATCAGAGTTTTTGTCTAACTCTGTGGTTTCACGTCTCATTTCTAGAAAGAAAGAGTAAAGGGAGTGTCGTCAAATTAATTCACAATTAACCTATTTCTCCCTCCTTCTCTCTCTCAACTCACACAAGTGCTTACATATCAATGAGGTATTTTTGAAAATAGCAACATTTTTATTATTAAGAAACTAAAGAATATATAATTTAAAATACTTCTTTAGACACAAAATTTTAAATAACTCTTCAACTAGTATTTCTTGGCAGATGAACCATCCATTAAAGGAAGAATTAAAATAAGAATTGCAAGAATTTTGACATCAAAATAAATGATATAAAGGATATTGCTAATTTAATGTAAAATATTCTTGTGGATTTGGAAATTTTCTGTACTCATGTGGTCATTTTGGTATGCAGGTCAATTTTAAAGTATCCCTGGCACCTTCAATTTGCAAAAGTAAAGGCCTTTGTTGTGATTGTTTTTGCAAAATCTATGAAAGTATATTAAATTCAACAACAGGAATTTCTGTGTGTCTCAATCTGTCTCAAAATCTCTCCACACACACATATATATTGTATCTTTTGCATATTTCTATATGCATGTGTGTATATATGTATACTGTATATACCATATATATGTAAAAATAATATATGTATATAAGTATACATGCATACAATTGTTGGATTTTCTAAACCACAAATATAAGAGGTGCTCATTGTAACAAGTCAGTGAATGAAGTTGTGTAAAAAAAGCATTTATATATGACACCCAAGAATCCTCCCTTTTTTAATCCTCACCCATACTCCTCTATAGTAATCAAGGATAGTAACTTGATTTGTATCCTTCCATGTCTTAGCTATGTTCATCAGCATAGTTTTGTATTCAGAGAGGTGTTTTTCTTCCTTCTTTCTCTTCTCCTTCTTGCCTTCTTCCCCTCCTTTTTATACTTTCTTCCATATTCATTCTTTTATTTTCACATAAATGATATGACACTAGCATTTTACCAATTGTGGATTACAGCCATTAACAATTTGTGAAATCAATTTAATGATCATTACCAGCATTAAAAAAACCTAAACATTAAAAAAAAGCAAAAAGAATAGAATGGAATAGAAAGTAGAATTTATCACAAAATAACAGATTATAGTAAGGGCATTTCATTTTACCAAACTTTTATTTCCATTTACATATTTTTAAATAATGGTATGTGTGTGTGCATATGCACATGTCTGAGTAAATATACACATGCAGAAGAGTGTGTGCCCGAAACAAGTGTGCACGTGAATGAATGCTGAAGGTGAATCACTATAAAATGAATTTCTCATGATGTGTAATAATAGAAATGAGTAAAAGCTTTCCTTGGTAAACCTTTTTCTTTTTCACACTAATTGAAATAAAATTTAGCACATCAAGCATCACTTATTAAAATTCACAGAGTATAGATAAATAAGCTATATAGAGCCCAGTTATAGACTTGTCCCTTACATAGTAGTATAACATATTAATTACAGTATTTGTAAAGTGGATTTTTATCCCTGGAATGCAAATGTTTCTAGCATATATTAATTACTTGTCTTGAAAGTATTATTAACTTCAGACCTAATGAGTGTCATTCTAAGAGTATCACAGAGAAGATGCTGGGGAAGAAGAAACAGCAAAGTAACAGAGAAAAAGTAGTATAATTCATATAATATTAATATGATTTTTAATTTTGTTTTGTCATCATCAGAGTCCAGCCACCTTATATAGTTTTATGGCTTTAGTTTTAGTAGGAATTCAGATCCAAAGAAGCATAACTTCTAACACTTTAAGTAATTCACTAATAAATTTCAACAAAGGTGGAAAAAGCACTTTTCACAAAAGCACTCCATGAATATGAAAAGATGTGAACCTAACTATTCATCATATAGTGTGTGTGTGTGCATGTATGTGTAAGTATATATATATATATATACACACATATATACATGTACTCATCATTAGTGTGTGTGTATGTGTATGTATATATGTATATATGTGTATGTATATATACATATATGATACTAAACGTATCACTAACCCCATCAATAACAACATAAACACACACCTGGATTTGGCTATAATTGTATTTATCCTTAAATCACTAAAAGTGTAGCAGGGGCAAAAATACTGCGGCAAAGTTTTTCCTAGCCAAAACCTTTTTTAAATTCTACAGCTTTTACAAGATATTTTTGAAAATCTGACCAAAACCTCTATGAACAAACTGTAAGTGTGCTTGTGGCTCTAGCATAAGACTAAAGTTAAACTTTCACCTGTATGGTAGTGATTGGGAGAGAGAAGAAATGACTGATATCCTGAATCCTTATTTGAGGGATTCAACATTTTTGGAATATAAGAAAATCATTATCCATCTCTAGGGATCATGATCCAGATAAAATGTCTAGAACAGCATGCAGAGTTTGGAAAAGGAGGTCACCAGCAGTACTGTAACAGAAAGCATAAGACCTCCCACCAGCTGCACTGGTCTCAAAACTTGGCTTACTGAGTGATGAAAAGTAGCTCCCCAGCCTCATTGCAGGGGGAGAAAAAGAAGGAGAAGGAGAAGGAGAAGAAGAAGAAGAAGAAGAAGAAGAAGAAGAAGAAGAAGAAGACGACAAAGGAGAAGGAGAAGGAGAAGGGGAAGAAGAAGAAGAAAGAAGAAGAAGAAGAGGAAGAAGAAGAAGAAGAAGAAGAAGAAGAAGAAGAAGAAGAAGAAGA
>ML098523.1:18276-47274 GCA_003697995.1 Taxidea taxus jeffersonii | reverse complement strand
AGAAAAACCAAAAGAGACTCTTAATGTCATAAAACAAACTGAGGGGGGTGGGGGGAAGAGGGGTTGGGTGAGGGTGGTGGGGTTACATCATATGTTTAAATAAAGCTTAAATAAAGTAAAAAAAAAAAAAAAAACACACACCTCCAGAGAACAAAAGCCTGAAAAACCAGATTCCACAGAGTCCAGCCCCTTGATAGGATGCAGGAGGACTCAACCCAAGTAAGACTGACAGAAAAACAATGTGGCAGGCCCCTCCCCCAGAAGGCAAGCTAAAAGAATGAGAGGACAACCACCACAGGGTCCCCATAAAACTGTAAAACCCCAACATCAGGACAAAACAGTATATTAGGCTCCCAGTATTGCCCTAAAACCTGTATATTTCATAGATACGACTTTTTTTTTTTTAATTTGTTCTCACCATTCTTGTTCTTTTAATTTCTTTAACCTACCTACCATTACAACTAGAGGTTTAATACAACATACTCCATAATAGTTTATCTTGAACTTTTTTCATACAAAAACCTGTGTTCTTTTTTCTTTTCTTTTTTTTTTCTTTAATACATATAAATATAAGCTTCAACATAATCCTTTCTTACTATTCAATACTACCCCTATATAAAACCAGTTTTAATCTCCCTTTGTCTCTGGAAAGTTGAGTCCTTTAACAAAGATAACAAGATACACCCAGGAAGAACAAAAATATCCTTCTTCGTCCACATTGAAGATATATAACCACCCTCCCATATTTTTCTTCTGTCTGTTTCTGTGTAATTGTTTTTGTTCTGGTATTATATAAATTTTATTCTTCCAGTTCATTTTGACTGTTTTTTTTTTTTTTCCTTTCTTGTCGTTTACTTTTGTCAGTCTTTTTGTTTGTCCGTTTTGTTTATATACCTTATACATGTTACTTTTGGGGCTCATTCTGCCTGGGTTTTCTCTCTCTCTCTCTCTTTCTCTATCTCTCTCTCTCTTTCTCTTTCTCTTTTTTTTTTCTTTCTTCTTTCTTTTCGGTGGTGACTTCTGATTGCTCTGAAGCTTTCCAGGTTGCACCTTGCCTGGATCGTGGCTGGTATATTCAGCTATACATCCCTTCAACCAGCTCTCACCAAAATGACTAGGAGGAGGAACACCCAACAGAGGAAAAATTCAGAGACAGTGCCCTCATCATCAGAACTACTGGATAGAGACATAAACAGTATGTTGGAAAGGGAATTCAGGGTAACAATTATCCTGGCAATGGCTAGACATTCAAAATGAATGGAGAGACAAACAGCTTCCAAAACTGGTAAGGTTTAAAAGAATATGTGACTAAAGATCTCCCTGATATGAGGAAGTGGAGATGCAACGGGGGTGGGAGTTAAGGTGGTAGGAAAAGTAAAAATGAAAGAAGATGGGATCGGGAGGGAGAAAAACCAAAAGAGACTCTTAATGTCATAAAACAAACTGAGGGGGGTGGGGGGAGGAGGGGTTGGGAGAGGGTGGTGGGGTTACATTATATGTTTAAATAAAGCTTAAATAAAGTTAAAAAAAATAATATGTGACTAAAAAGCTGGCACTACAGGAAATATTAAGGGGGGAATCTATAAAAGAAGATAGAACACAAGAGTGACATAGAACAGAAATTTATAGAGATAATCTATAGAAACTAGGATTTCACAGGCAACATTAAGTCAATAAAAATGTATCTTTCAATAATCACTCCCACATGAATGGCCTAAACACTCTCATAAAGCTGCAGAGAGTTGCAGATTGGATAAAATAACAGGGCCCATCTATATAGAGCTGCCTATAAGAGACCCATTTGGAACCTAAAGATACATCCAGACTGAAAGTGAAGGGATGGAGAAGCATCTTTCATGCCAATGGGCTTCAAAAGAAAGCTGGGGTAGCGATTCTCATATCAGATAAATTAGATTTTAAACTAAAGACTGTAGTCAGAGATACAGAAGGACACTACATCATTCTTAAGGTGTCTATCCAGCAAGAAGATCTAACAATTTTAAATATTTTTACCCCCAGCATGGGAGCAGCCAACTACAAAAGCCAACTGATAATCAGAATAGAGTCATATTGATATGAATACATTAATAGTAGGGGATCTTAACATGCCACTCTCAGTAGTAAACAGATCTTCCAAGCAGATAATCAATAAACAAGAGCATTGAATAACACATTGGACCAGATGGACCTCATAGATATATACAGAACATTCCACCCTAAAACAACAGAATACTCATTCTTCTCAAGTGCACATGGAACTTTCTCTAGAATAGACAACATAGGGCCCATGGGTGGCTCAGTGGGTTAAAGACTCTGCCTTTGGCTCAGGTCGTGATCTCAGGGTCCTGGGATCGAGTTCTGAGTCGGACTCTTTGCTCAGCAGGGAGCCTGTTTCCTTCTCTCTCTCTCTGCCTGCATCTCTGCCTACTTGTGATCTCTCTCTCTGTCACATAAATAAATAAAATCTTAAAAAGAAGAATAGACAACATACTGGGTCACAAATCAGGGATCAATTGATACCGAAGGATTGGGATTATTTACTGCATATATTCAGAACACAAGGCTTTGAAACTGGAGCTCAACCACAAGAAACCATTTGGAAGGAATTCAAACACTTTGAAGCTAAAGACTAACCTACTTATGAATGTTTGGATCAACCAAGAAATCAAAAAAGAACTTAAACAATTCATGGAAACCAATGAGAATGAAGACACATTGGCCCAAAACCTATGGGATACGGCAAAGGGAGACCTAGAGGGGAAATACATAACCACCCAAGCCTCCCTCAAAAAAACTGAAAAATCCCAAATACAGCAGCTCTCTTTACACTTTAAAGACCTGGAAAATCAGCAACAAATTAAGCCAACCCCACACACAAGAAGGGAAATAATCAAGATTAGAACAGATATCAATGTGATAGAAATTAGAGACAGTAGAACACATCAATGAAACAAGAAGCTGGTTTTTGAAAGAATCAATAAGATAGATAAACCACTGGCCAAACTAATCCAAAAGAAAGGAGAGAGGACCCAAATTAATAAAATAATGAATAGAAGGGGAGAGATCATGACTAACACCAAGGAAATAGAAATAATAAGCAGAAATTATTATCAATGGTTATATGCCAATAAGATAAGCAACCTAGATGAAATGGATGCATTCCTGGAAACCTATAAACTTCCAAAACTGAATCAGGAAGAAATTGGCAACCTGAATAAACCCAAATCTAGTAATGAGATTAAGGTAGTGATCAAAAACCTCCCCCTGAACAAGAGCCCATGACCTGACAGATACCTTGGAGAATTCTATCAAACATTCAAAGAGGAAATAATATCTATTACTCTGAAGCTGTTTCAAAAAATAGGAACAGAAGGAAAATTCCCAGACTCTTTCTAGGAAGCCAGCATTACCCTCATCCCCAAAGCAGGCAAAGACCCCGTCAAAAAGGAGAATTTCAGACCAATATCCCTGATGAATATGGACCCCAAAACTCTCAACAAGAAACTAGCTAATAGGATCCAACAGTGCATTAAAAAGCTTATCCACTATGATCAGGTGGGATTTATCCCTGGAATGCAAGGGCGATTCAACCTTCACAAATCAACCAATGTGATAGAACAAATCATTTAGAGAAGAGAGAACCACATGGTCCTCTCAATTGATGCAGAAAAATAATTTGACAAGATGCGTCATCTGTTCCTGATTAAAATGCTTCAAAGTATAGAGATAGAGGGAAAATTCCTCAACTTCATAAAATCTGTGAAAAACTCATAGTGAATATCATCCTCAATGGGGAAAAGTTGACAGCCTTCCCTTTGAGATCAGGAAGATGACAAGGATGCCCATGCTCACCACTGTTGTTCAACATAGTAGTAGAAGACCTAGCAACAGCAATAATACAACCAAAAGAAATAAAAGGTATTTGGATTTGCAAAGAAGTCAAACTTTCTCTCCTCGCAGATGACGTGATACTATATATGGAAAACCCACAAGATTCCACCCCCAAATTGCTAGAACTCATACAGCAATTCAATAATGTGACAGGATACAAAATCAATGTACAGAAATCAGTTGCTTTCTTATACACTAACAATGAAAATATCGAAAGGGAAACTAGAGAATTGATTCCATTTACTATAGCACTAAGAACCATAAGATACTTGGGAATAAACCTAACCAAAGAGCTAAAAGATTTGTACTCGAGGAACTACAAAACATTCATTAAAGAAATTGAAGAAAACAGAAAAAGATGGACAAGCATCCCATGCTCATGGATTGGAAGAATAAACATTGTTAAAATGTCTAAACTGCCTAGAGTGATCTATACTTTTAATGCCATCCTGATCAAAATTCCACCAACATTTTTCAAAGAGCTGGAACAAAGAATCCTAAAATTTGTATGGAACAAGAAAAGACCCGGAATTCCAAGGAAATGTTGAAAAAGAATAACAAAACTGGGAACATTACGTTGCCAGATTTCAAGCTTTACTTCAAAGCTGTGATCTCCAAGACAGCATGGTACTGGCACAAAAAGAGACACGTAGACCCGTGGAACAGAGTAGAGAGCCCAGATATGGACCCTCAACTCTATGGTCAAATAATATTCAACAAAGCAGGAAAAATATACAGTGGAAAAAAGAAAGGCTCTTCAATAAAAGGTGCTGATAAAATTGGACAGCTATGTATATAAGAATGAAGCTCAAACATTCTCTTACACCACACACAAAGATAAACTCAAAATGCATAAAAGACCTCAACGTGAGGGAGGAATCCATCAAAATCCTGGAGTAGAACCTAGGCAGTAACCTCTTCAACATCAGTCACAGAAACTTCTTTCAAGATATGTCTCCAAAGGCAAAGGAAACCAAAGTGACAATAAACTTTTGGGACGGCAAAGAAAACAGTCAACAAAACAGAGGCAACCCACAGAATGGGAGAAGGTATTTGTAAATGACACTAGAGACAAAGGCTGATATCAAAGATCTAAAAAGAACTCCTCAAACTCAACACACACAAAACAGATAATCACATTAAAAAATCGGCAGAAGACATGAACAGACACTTCTCCAAACAAGACATACAAATGGTTGACAGACACATGAAGTTATTTGTTTGTCATCACTAGCCATCAGGGAGATTCAAATTGAAATCACATTGACATACCACCAGTTAGAATGGCCAAAATTAACAAGAGAGTAAACAAGTGTTGGAGAGAATGTGGAGAAAGGGGAACCCTCTTAAACTTTGGTGGGGATGTAAGTTGGTGAAGCCACTTTGGAAAACAGTGTGGAGATTTCTTAAGAAATTAAAAATAGAGCTACCCTATGACCCTGCAAATGCACTACTGTGTATTTACCCCAAAGATACAGATGTAGTGAAAAGAAGGGCCATCTCTACCCCCATGTTCATAACAACAATGAACACAGTCGCCAAACTGTGGAAAGTGCCAAGATGCCCTTCAACGGACGAATGGATAAGAAGTTATGGTCCATATGTACAGTGGAGTATTATGCCTCTATCAGAAAGGATGAACACCCAACTTTTGTATCATCATGGAAGGAACTGGAGGAGATCATGCTGTGTGAAATAAGTCAAGCAGAGAGAGCAATTATCATATGGTTTAACTTACTTGTGGAGCATAAGGAATAAGACGGAGGCCATTGGGAGTTGGAGAAGAGAAGTGAGTTGGGGAAAATTAGAGGGGGAAACAAACCATGAGATACTGTGGAATCTGAGAAACAAACTGATCATTTTTGAGGGGAGGGGTTGAGGAGGTTGGGTGAGCTTTTTGGTAGGTATGATGGAGAGCACGTATTGCATGGAACACTGGGTGAGTTGCATAGACAATGAATTTTGGAACACTGAAAAAAATAAAATTACATTAAAAAAGAAAATGTTAAGATCCAAAAGAATAAACAAAAAAGAATATTAAAATGTAACAATTTTTTCAAGAAATGATGCTGGAAAAACTAGACATCTATGATCAAGAGAAAGAAAGAAAAAGGGAGAAGGAAGGAAAGAAAGGAAAGAAGGAAGGAAGGAAGGAAGGAAGGAAGGAAGGAAGGAAGAAAGAAAGAAAGAAAGAAAGAAAGAAAGAAAGAAAGAAAGAAAGAAAGAAAGAAAGAAAAAGAATTCTAAGGACAAACTTTATACCTTTTATAAAAATTAACTCAGAATGAATAGTAGACCTAATTGTAAAATAGAAAACTATAATATTTTGAAAGATAATATAAGAGAAAATATAGGTGACCATGGGTTTGTCAATGATTTTTTATATGAAAAGTATGATCCGTGAAGGAAACATAATTGATAACTTAGATTTGTTAAAGTTAAAAACTTCTCTGCTAAATGCAAGGTAAGGTCAATTAAAAGGCAACAGACAAGGAAAACTGCAAAAAAACACATATAATAAAGAACTGTTTTTCAAAATAAACAAGAGCTGTTAACACTCAACAATTAAACAACAACAACAACTAAAAACCCAATGTAAAAATGAACCTAAGCCTTTAATAGACACTTCACCAGAGAAGATACACAAAAAGTATATGAAAAGGTACTCCATGCCATAAGTCATCAGGGAAATGCAAATTAAAACAACAACGAGACACCAATACACACCTATTAGAATGGCTGAAATCTAAACCTCTGAAAATACCAATCACTAGCAGGGGTACAGAATAACAAGAATTCCCATTTATTGTTAGTGGGAATGCAAAATGTTACAGGCACTTTGGAAAGCAGTTTGGCAATTTCATACAAAACTGAACATGCCCTGTCTTCTTTATCCATTCATCTGCTGATGGACATCTAGGCTCTCTCCACAGTTTGGCTATTGTGAACATTGCTGCTTTAAACAGTCAAGTGCATGTCCTCCTTTGGATCTCATATTTGTATCTTTATGGTAAATATCCAGTAGCGGTATTGCTGGGTCCTAGGGTAGCTCTATTTTCAATTTTTTGAGGAACCTTTATACTATTTTCCAGAGTGGCTGCACCAGCTTGCATTCCCACCAACAATGTAGGAGAGTTCCCCTTTCTCTGCATCCTTGCCAACACCTGTCATTTCCTGACTGGTTAATTCTGAATGGAACTAGAGGGTATTATGCTAAGCAAAATAATTCAATAAAAAAAGATGATTATCATATGATCTTTCTGATATGAGGAATTTGAGAAACAAGACAGAAGATCATAGGGGAAGGGAAGGAAAAATGAAACAAGATGGGACTGGGGAGGGAGATAAATCACAAGAGACTCTTCATTTCTGGAAACAAACTGAGGGTTGCTCAGGGGGAAGGGATAGGGTGGCTGAGTGATCGACACTGGGGAGGGTATGTGCTATGGTGAGGGCTGTGAATTGTGTAAGACTGATGATTCATAGACCTGTACCCCTGAAACAAATAATACATTATATGTTAATTTTAAAAAGACTAAAAACTGAACATAACCTTATAATATAGTCTTGCAATTATATTCCTTAATATTTACCCCCAAAAAGTTGAACATTTTTCCCAACACAAAATACTGTGCATAGATGTTTATAGCAACTTTATTCATAATTGCCAAAACATACAAGTAACCAAGATGTCCTTCGGTAAGTGAATGGATTAAAAAAAACCTGTAGCATATCCAGACAATGAAACATTATTATTTGGCACTAATAAGAAATAAACTATAAAGCCATAAAAAGGCATGGAAGAAACTTAAATATATATTGATAAGGAAAAAATGCAATTTGAAAAGACTATATACTGTATGAGTCCAACTATATGACATTAAGGAAAAGGCAAAACTATGGAGAGAATAAAAAGATCAGTGTCTATCAGTAGAGTTAAGGGACTTTTAGGTTAATGAGATTCTTTACAATTCTGTAATGATGGATACATGTCATTATACATTGGTCAAAACTCATAGTGTGTGTAACACAAAGAATGAATCCTAATGTAAACACTAGAATTTTGTTAATAACAATGCATCAATATCTACTAATCAATTGTAACAAATGTACCACACTAATGCAAGATATTAATATAGGTAGGTGGAGGTAGGAGGGAACTCTCCTCCTACCTCAAAATTGGGAAGTCTCCATATTTTCCACTCAGTTTTCTGTATATTAAAAACTTTTATCTGTGAAAAAAGCCAAGATGTCCTTCAACAGATGAATGGATAAAGAAGATATGGTCCAGGGACGCCTGGGTGGCTCAGTGGGTTAAGCCGCTGCCTTCAGCTCGGGTCATGATCCCAGGGTCCTGGGATCGAGTCCCACATCGGGCTCTCTGCTGGGCAGGGAGCCTGCTTCTCCCCTCCCCTCTCTGCCTACCTCTCTGCTTACTTGTGTGATCTCTGTCTGTCAAATAAATAAATAAAATATTAAAAAAAAAGAAGATATGGTCCATATATACAATGGAATATTACTCAGCCATCAGGAAGGATGAATCCCAGCTTTTGTATCAGCATGGACTGGACTGGAGGAGATTATGCTGAGTGAAATAAGTCAAGCAGAGAGAGTCAATTATCATATGCTTTCACTTACTTGTAGAAATAAGGAATAACATGGAGGACATTAGGAGTAGGAAAGGAAAAGTGAATTGGGAGAAATTGGAGGGGGAGATGAACTATGAGAGACTGCGGACTCGGAGAAACATACTGAGGGTTTTAGAGGGGAGGGGAGTGTGGGATGGGTGAGCATGCTGGTGTATATTAAGGAGGGCACATATTGCATGGAACAATGGGTGTGGTACATAAACAAATGAATCTTGGAACACTGAAAAAATAAAATTAAATTTAAAAAAATTCTTAAAATAAAGTATATTAGTTTTAAAATTCTGTGGCAAAAAGGTATAAAAAGTTCTAGCAGGAAACTAAATCTAGGATCACTACACAAAATTTCAATTACATTTCTATACATTGACAAGAAATATAAAATGACATTTGAAAAGATAGCATCTTCATTTTCAAAAATATTAAATCCCAGGAACAAATATGACACAAGATATACAGAACCTTTGTGTGGAAATCAATAAAAACTTCATTAAAAGACATTAAAGATGGAGTATTTAGATTCTGAAACACATCAATTCCATTTGAATAGTTCTAGCAGTGTTTTGCTGCTCTTCATACATATTAAAATTCCCTTGGAAATATTTAAAATCCCTATGCTTGACTATTCTCTAACCTCTCAAGATAAGGTAAATCAGATTCTCCCACAAAAAGAATTTTATTGAAATGCAACATTTCTAATGGACAGTTGATTACAATTAAAAATATGTGAAGAGGGGCACCTGGGTGGCTCAGTGGGTTAAAGCCTCTGCCTTTGGCTCAGGTCATGATCTCATGGTCCTGGGATCGAGCCCCACATCGGGCTTTCTGCTCGGCGGGGAGCCTGCTTCCCCCTTCTCTCTCTCTGCCTGCCTCTCTGCCTGCTTGTGATCTTTGTCTGTCAAATAAATGAATAAAATCTTTAAAAAAAATATGTGAAGAACTTTAAGAATTCCAGAAGAGAAGAAATTACCCCAATTAAAAAAAAAGAAAGACAAAACAAGCATTTCATGGCAGAGGAAATACAGTGTCCATAAATGTGAAAATAAGTTTAATTAATTTTTAATCAGATAAATTTAGAGTAGAACTACAATGCAGTATTTCTTTTCATATCAACCAGATTGAGCTAAATTCTAATATCTTATAATAGGTAGTGTTCAGTGATGCTGAGAAATTGGAATTCTCATCAACTGTGAGAATGTAAATTGTTACACCCCTCTGGAAAGTGATTTGACACTGCTTATCTGGGCATATCCAGCAAAATATGATTTCACCAACTAAAATATTTTCTTCCTAAACACTCATACATTTTTACTAGGAGTCATGTAGCAGAATGCCAGTAACAACACTGTCACAGGGGGAAAAAAAACCACAAAATCTCTCTAATGGTAAAAATAAATTATATAAACTATGGTATCTTCATATTCAACAAAATATACAATGGTGACTATAAACGCATGCATCGATATGCATGAATTTCAAAAACATAATAATGTTGAGAGATAAAAATAAGACAAATTAATACAATGATTCCATATGTAGAAAATTCAAAACATGGATACAGCTAAATGGTATATTTTTAGAGCTGCATATAAATGTGGTAAAACAATACAAACAGATAAATAACTGGTACAAAATTTAGGGTGTTTTTTTGACAGAGAAAAAAAGATTTAAAGGAAGAAGGGGACACACAAAATGTTGCAATGACACTAGTAATACTGTATTTCTTAAATTGGGTGACAGACATAAACTATCAATTCTATTATTTTTAACATATATTTAGTGATTTGAAATTTATGGAGAACTTTTCTTTTTTTCTTCTGTTTGTATTTCAGTTTATACTTTTTTACTAACCTATATTCTAGAATCTAGATAACAGATTCTCCCTTTAATATATAAGTATAGTAAACATAGCTGTTTTATAGTCTAATCTGATAATCACAAGGATTGTCACATGCCTCATCATCGATTATTGGCATGCATTTTATTTGAAAAAAATATTTTTAGAAATTATTTTACATTTAGGATGATGTTAACTTCCTCTAGAAAGGAACTACTTTCCTCCTGCCTGATACCTGTGGTCACTAGCAGTCCAAGACCAATGCATTAAGTTGTTAGAGTACTATCAATCTACTATTCTAGACTGCAGCCTTTTGTGGCTCTAGGATAGAGCAGAGAGTTTTACATTAGGGTAACATTTGTTAATAAGTCTGTATTGACAAAGGTATTTAAAAAATAAAAAGAACAACAACAGAAAAAGTAAAGGTATATTTCTTTTCTCAGTTATTGTAATGCCTTTCTAACTAGTATCCTTGTCCTCTTTCCCAGCCATTTCAAACAATGCTGCTTGAATAATCTTCTAAAAATAATCGATCATGTTTCTCTTCTGCTTAAAAGTATCCAAAGCTTCCCTTATTCTACAGGAACAATTCTAGACTTCTTAGCAAAGTCACTTATTCCAACCTACCTTTCTAATCTCACCTCTTGTACTTACTTTCTAATCACTATGCCCTACAATTACTGGAAACGTTTCAACTTTCTCTGAGCACACGATATTCTTTCAAGTGTCTTCAGTTTCATTCCCTATACACAGAATGCCCATGATCATATGCTCTACCTGGCAAACTCAGTCCTTAATAGCTGACTCAAACTCCCCTTATTTGAAAAGATCACCCTAGTCTGTCACTCAGAATTAGTTGCTCACACTTCTAGACTATCCTAGTACCATAACAAAATGGAAATAAACTGTTTTTTAAAATTTATTTAAATTCAATTTAGTTAACATGCAGTGTATTATTAGTTTCAAGGGGTAGAATATAGTGATTCATTATTTGCATATAACACCCAGTGCTCATTACAACAAGTGCCCTCCTTAATGTTGGTCACCCAGTTACCCCATCCTCCCACCCTCCTGCCCTCCAGCAACCCTGTTTGTTTCCTATAGTTAAGAGTCTCTTATGGTTTGTTTCCCTCTCTGTTTTTACCTTATATTATTTTTCCTTCCCTTCCCCATCTGTTTTAAAGCATAGCATTTAAAAAATATATTTATTTATTTATTTTTTAATTTAAGCTTTATTTAAACATATAATGTAACCCCACCACCCTCTCCCCAACCCTCTCTCCCCCCCCCCCCCCCTTTTTTTTTATTACCTTTATAGTCTCTTTTGGTTTTTCTCCCTCCCGATCCCATCTTGTTTCATTTTTTCTTTTCCTACCACCTTAACTCCCACCCCCGTTGCATCTCCACTTCCTCATATCAGGGAGATCATGTGATAGTTGTCTTTCTCCAGTTGACTTATTTCGTTAAGCATAATACGCTCTAGTTCCATCCATGTCGTCGCAAATGGTAAGATTTCATTTCTTTTGATGGCTGCAGGCGAGGATGTGGAGAAAGGGGAACCCTCCTACACTGTTGGTGGGAATGCAAGCTGGTGCAACCACTCTGGAAAACAGCATGGAGGTTCCTCAAAAAATTGAAAATAGAGCTACCTTATGACCCAGCAATTGCACTACTGGGTATTTACCCTAAAGATACAAACGTAGTGATCCAAAGGGGCATGTGTACCCGAATGTTTATAGCAGCAATGTCAGTTATGGAAAGAACCTAGATGTCCATCAACAGATGAATGGATAAAGAAGATGTGGTATATATATAAAATGGAATACTATGCAGCCATCAAAAATATATTTATTTTTTAAAAAAAATATTTATTTATTTGAGAGGGAGAGTTCACGCAGGGAGGGAGGGAAAGAGGGTGAGGGGAAGACTCCCCACTGAGCAGGGAAACTGGAAGCAGGGCTAGACCCCAGGACCTTGAGACCATGACCTAAGTCGAAACCAAGAGTTGGATGCTCAACCAACTGAGGCACCCAGGCACCCCTTTTTAAAAAATTATTTATTTATTTATTTATTTATTTGATAGTGAGAGAGGTAAACTATTTTTTGAAAGGTGATTGGGAAATATTTGTGCAAAGGCAATATTCCTGTAGCCTGTACAAAACTTCCACCACTAAGAATATACTGCATAATAAATGATAAACACAAATCTTTTTATTGGAATAGTATTTGTTTTGAAATAGTAACCACCTGAAAACAAAAAAAAATGTACTTATGAAGAGACTGGTTAAGTAAATGTGGCTTTTATCCACACAATAAAATGCCACTTAGTTATTAAAGAGAGTGAGGAGGTGGTACAAATATGGAAAAATCCCTAAAATATTCTAAGCGAAAAAAAAATTAGGTGCAGATGAATGAGCATAATGTGTGTGCATGTGCATATGTATAATGAAAATTTCAGGAAAGAGACATAAGAAACGGAATAATGTTTGCCTTTGGATAGGGCACTGAGTGGGGTGATAATGTCACTTTTTATTATAATTCCTTTTGTATGGCTTGAATTTATTTTATTACATGTATTTTTTATTTCTCAATACCAAGATTTTAAAAATTAGAGCTCTTGCACCCTTTAAAAATGAAAAAATTAGCCTATTATATTGTAGTTTATCTGCTTATATGCTAGTTTTCTCCACTTGACTGTGAGCAACTTACAGGTAGAGCCTGTCTTATTATACCGAGTGCCTAACATAGTGCCTTATTTTAATAGACATTAAGTCAACTAAATAAAAAGATAAATAGATATTTATTGATTTAATGGATGGATGAAGGAGTGAATGCTTGAATAAATGAATGAGTGAATGGTAAATAAGAAAACCAAGTTCATTAAGAGACAGTACTTATAGTAGTTCTTCAGACGCTCCTCTGTGGTCCCACATGTATGTTCTGAGGATCCGTTACAAGAGGAAATTCTAGAAAAACACAATTACTTTATATTCAGAGGTGACCTATCTGATGAAGACTACAGAATGATATTAATTATGCACAGGAACAATGAAGTACATTTCATCCTAGACTGCATCAAAAGCAAATCACTGTGAAATGAACTGAATGATTTAACAACACCCAATGCATAAAAGGTCCTCCTCACCATAAAGGTCTTCAGGACAGCCTCTTAATTTGATTTCTGTTTTGTTGTGCTATCTTCATTTTATGGTCTTTAGTTCTCCTTATTACAAATGTAATTTTTAAGGGTCAAATTAATTTAATTTCACTTTGGCTTTGGGATGCTTGAATGCAAGGTTGTGAAAACCAGTAGCTTAAAACAGATGCTCTGCAAAACTTTCTGCCAAACCTTCTAAGTCATCAAGGCATCTACAAAAATCATTGTGACCAGGTGAGTTCAGAGCTGTGCTAGACTAGTAAGGAGAATTTATAGATGCTTCATGGACTGTATCAACATAAAGTGACATTGTCTTTGCTTAAACTACATCCTCTACCCCTGTAGCCTACAAGGCTCGTTTAACTCGTTTCTTTCTTTCTTTTTTAAAAATATTTTATTTACTTATTTGACAGACAGAGATCACAAGTAGGCATAGAGGCAAGCAGAGAGAGAGGAGGAAGCAGGCTCCCTGCTGAGCAGAGAGCTCGATGTGGGACTTGATCCCAGGACCCTGAGATCATGACCTGAGCCGAAGGCAGAGGCTTAACCCACTGAGCCACCCAGGTGCCCCTCTTATTTCTTTTTATAACTTTCCAAAATCTTGCCCATATTTCAAGATACAATTCAAAGCTGCTCTTCTTGTGATGTCTTTCCTTATTGCCTCAACTAAAATTATCTTTCCCTTCTCCAAACTGCTTATTTAGAAGTGAACTTATCTTGTCTTATATCTTATACCATATTTACCTCTTTTATCATCTTAGTTCCTCAAGTAAATCATAAGCTCTTGGAGTGCAGGGAACATGTGCTACACTACTTTAATAATAATAATAGTAATCATATTATTATAATCTTCCCTCTGATTCTAATAAATGTTCTTTTACTTTTTTTGGATTCATGGACAATTTTGAGAATTTGATGAAAGCAATTTTCATGGGAATATGCATATGCAGAGAGTAAAATTTTTCATGCAATTCCAAGGGTATAAGAGTATCTGGTCTAATGCATAGTCAATTAATGTTGGTTACAATTAAGGAGGCAACACCAGCTACATTGATGAGCTCAGAGCTAAATGCCCTGAGTTTTTGTCTCAGTTCTGCTACTTATTAACTCTGTGACCTTGGACAGATTACTCAGTCTTTTTGTGTCTTGATATACTCTTCTGTGATATGGGGATAATAATAGCACTTCCCTTTTAGGATAGTTGAGAAGACTGAATAATGAGAATTTAGCATAAAGATTAGCTCATAGTATGCACTTAATGAATTTATGGTTTTCTCACAACTAAATATGTAATGGAGCCAGGATTCCAATCCAGGTTTGTCTAACCTTAGACCTCACTGGAGCCAGGCAGACCAGCGTATAAATGTAGACTTCACCATTTATTAGCCATTTAAGTTTGGTTAAATCAGTTGGATGGTCTCCAATATAATATAAGTACATTTTCTCAACTGGCATGTACAGTTCTTAGTATGTTTGTTGTATATATAGAGAATCAAGAAGAGTACCTGAGACAGCAAAGAAAGTTGAAAGTAGGCAGAGTTTCTTTCCTCAAGGACTTCACAGTCTCCTTGGGGAAAGAAGATACCAGAGTAATAAATAATAAGTAAGGCTTAATAAGTGAAGTGTAAATGATCTGTGAAGGCTATGGCACGTGAATCAAAGGAAAAAGGCAAGGCCATCCAGAAAGGGAAACTGAGCTGTTATAGAAGCAGGCAAGGCTTTTGCATTGGTCTTTTTGCTACATCTTATCCATTCAGTAGAGACCATTTCCCACTTACTTTCAATTCTCAGTATTAGCCTCTTATCATGTTTTCATTTGATTTTACTCATCTTCTGAGTCTACTGCATAGGCTCAAAGCTGACTAAACTGCTACTTCTGCATGTCGTCACAAAATATTATGATATATATTGACTCTGTCAAACATCAAACTGATCTTTCAGATTGCTTTAATGACTTATAAAGCTATGTGTAGTGTAGGGCTACTTTCGTTGTATGATGACTAGCTCTATGTTGCCTAGAATTGACTGTCAGGTTTTCTAAAATAAAGTAAAACATTTTGCCAGTTTTAAGTAATCTGACATCCCTTTTGAATTCTGTCCTGATTAGAGAAAAAAGAAAAACACATTTCCTTCATCAGTATACAGTGACAATGCTGAGTGGTTGAATAGAATAGGGTAACATGGGTAAACCCCTATTTTCTACTCTTATTCAAGAAATTGAATTAAATACACTTCTTGGGACAATCAGATAAATGATTAAAATTGGTATTTGGAAGTATAGCCCTTCAGTAAAGGAGGTTTTAGGGGATGAACATTGTCCAAAAGAAGTTTGGGAGCATCTACATAGAATCTTCTCTTTACTAAAGATAAAGTCTATTTTTTTTCTTGCTGAATTTGCTATTTCCTTGCTTTCTCAACCAATGGCTAAGGGCCATTAATCCACTCTACAAAATTGTCCTCCTGTATTATTGTCATACATGTTGCTCTTGCCTGGAATGTCTACCCTAAACTCTTTGCCTATTTAATTCCTTATTCCTCAGCTCTTGGTTCAGTAGATAATCTCTTCAGACAAGCTTCCCTGACTACTACGACTATGTCAAATATATCTATTATAAGCGCAAATAACACATATGACTTCCCTCCACAACACCTGGAACAGTTGCAATTTTGTGCAATTATTTTATTAATGTCTGCCTTTCCCTGTTCATACTATAAGTGCTGAGGGCAGGCACCTGATCACATAGAATAGTTCCTGGCTCATAGCGGTACTCATTAATCATTCGGTGAATTAATAAATTGGTTTCAATTTCCCCTAATTAGTTTGTGTTAATACTGTACTAGCTTTCTTAGTAAGATACAGCATCATTTATGCTTTAAGAAAACTCAGTATACACAGATTGAAAAACTTCACTTGTGAAATTAAAGACAAGCTAGGAATGGAAGATCATTTACTTGTTTGTGGCAAGGCAGAATCAGTCAGATTCCCATGTGATTTACCATTTTGGACTTTGCTACATATAAGAAATATCAAATGAGTATTTGATATTGTAAACCCAGGAGTACAGTAACTCTAGAAATATAAGCGCTCTACTTTATTATTGTTTGTTGGCTTTTATAGCTCTCTACTTTTAAGAAACTTTCTATGGGTTTGGGAGCTTAACATTTAAAAATCCTGCTAGGAATTAGTGAGATAAAGAGACATGTCTGTAGCTCTACAAATAAGCTGAAGATGAATTAATCTTTACATTCAAATATACAGGTCAGAGATTCTGTTTTCTTCATATGCTAATCAGAATGCATGAGATTGAAAGGGTTGAGTTTAAACTGTCTTTCCTCACTCTGCCTTGGAGACAGAGATTGATTTATTCAAAAGGTAACTAATGTCCCTTGCACTATCCTGGTATATAGTAATCTCTCTCTCTCTCTCTTTCTTTTTCTCTATTGCCATGTGGAATTTACATGTTCAAACATATAGACTGTACATTAAGTTCATAGAACGGAGGTCAAGCAACCTGGATTACAGTCTTCTAGTCTCAAATTTGTCAATAATAAACTATGTAATTTTAGAGAAGTTATTTAACCTCCCTCTGCCTTATTTTCTTCTTCTGCTAAATTTGGCTTATCATACCTTCCTTGCATACCTAACTTGTATGAAGAACGAATGAAATGACAAATGTGAAAATGTTTTGAAAAATGAAAAGTATCATTCAAATGCAAGTGTTATGGAGAGGCTATGCTGTAAGTAATAGATTACATGACTAGGCCACAGAGTGTTAATTTCAAACAAAATGAATAGACTGAGGTTCATTCTATGGAAGCTCAGCCCACATAGCCTAACTGGCATAATCATCCTCTTGTCCATCAGCAGGGCTCCTTCCAGCACTGAAATAACCCTATAAATATCTCACTTCCTCTCTTGTTCTTCTTGCTGTATCAACTTTGTGAAAGTAACCCCTCCAGTGAATAATATTTTGAAGAAACTTTCAAGAAAACTCTATGCCCAGAGAGTGCTGATTTAGCACAGCAAATGAGGTGACAGAGATGTATTTGGAACATTTCATTGGCAGGAACCTGGTCTGACCAAGTCTACACAAATAAGGGAGTACTTGTTTAGACAAAGGAAGCGCATTGCTTACAAATTACTGTATATGTTTCTGGGGGCACCTGGGTGGCTCAACTGGTTAAGCATCTGCCTTTGGCTCAGGTCATGATCCCAGGGTGCTGGGATCCAATCGCACATGGGGCTCAGCCTGCGTCTCCCTCTCCTCTGTGCTCATGCTCTCTTCTCACTATCTCGGTCTCTCTCTCACTAATAAATAAATAGATAAAATCTTTAAAAAAAACCCCAACTAATGTATATGTTTCTGACTTTGGAGGCACATGACATATGGGACAAGAAGGCATTGCCACATTTTAAAAGCACCACCCTGTGTATTCAAATAGTCCATATTTAATTTATGGCACATAGTAATCCCCTTTCCTACTTCTTATGCCTCCATACATAATATAACAACTTCTAGAAAATGTACCCTACAGTGTTATATGTCACCATGCCACAGGACATGAAGTAGAAAGGCACTTTTTTCTATAATGCATAAAAAATAAATCAAAATTATTCATAAGCATGACTGAAGACAAATATTTCTCCCTGGCTTAAAAATAATTCTGCTGCAACTGCCTTACTCACACACCTGGAGTTTTGACTGGTAGAGCCTTACATTTTGGTGATTTTAATCTTTAGTAACACAGTGCTTTCCTGAATCTTGATCACACTTATTAGTTGCCAGATGCAGAAGACATTTTAAAATATTATTTTCAAAGATATCACAATGTGACAGGAAAACATGTGTGCCAATAATAGGTGGTAGATTGGGGATGGTGGTGTTGGGGTGCAATCTGAATGACCCTTCTTCAAACAAGCTTGCAAAAGCAAGTCACTCAATCTAATTAGGCAATATAAGTAGATTACTTCTGGAATACCACATATATTTATCATTTTCAAACCAGATAAATGAAATGCAGTCTAGTTAATCATTAAAATGGAGTAACAGATCACTTCCCTATAATCATTAAATCTGAACTTTCCTACTAGTCGCTCGTTAAAGAGAAAAAAAAACATTTTTACTGTAAAATCATATTTCTATGTCTTTCCTTTCAAATGATTTGTTTTTTCATGGCATGAAGAAAACAGACTTCCTGGAAGTAATCTTGGGAAATAAGGAAAAAACTCGAGGAGAATAATGTTAAATACTTTTGTCAAATATAATTTAACATTCATTGAATATGTGTAATGTTTCTACCAGGTTGATTTTCATGCAAGCTTTGAAAGTCAGCCAATATTTAGAATGTGCCAGAGCTAATAACGTGTTTGATTGTCCATCATTCCATCTATGTTCCCATCTGTCTGTGAAGTCTAATGATTGTTGTGAAAGAGATCACAGCTGTTTTTATCTTCATTTTAGGCATACATTTTTATTCAGACTTACTATTATGTATTTTCATTTTCTGAAGTTATAGAAGTAATGTAGGTGGGATCATTTCCAGCTGGAAAGGCAGCTCTTTTTCCTTCTGAAGCATGACTGGATTCTGTGATGCCTATTCCCAAGGTCATACTTTGACAACTGGCATGTAGGTGGGCTGTTTTTGGCCTTTCTATCTTATTTTTCACCATCCATCTTCTCACCCATCCCAAACCTCAACGCTGACCTTCTCAATTAAGCACTTTTCCAAGATCTACATCCTTCTTCTGTTGTAATCTCCCATCAGAATTTTCTTTCTTTTAAATATTTTATTTATTTGACAGACAGAGACCACAAGTAGGCAGAGAGGCAGGCAGGGAGAGAGAGTTGGGGAAGCAGGCTACCCGCTAAGCAGAGAGCCAGATGCGGGGCTCATGACCTGAGCTGAAGGCAGAGGCTTTAACCCACTGAGCTACCCAGGAGCCCCTCATCAGAATTTTCTAATCCTGTAAACCTTCCAACCATCTCTGCCTACAACAGGCCATATGACTTGGAAACTGGTAGATTAGAAATCAACTCTATAAATTGTATAAAGTTTATTAATACAAAAAATATGTTAATACATTACATATCCCAGAAATATTGCATTCAAACAAAAATTCCCCAATGGAATTACTCCTTAATCACAGAACCTCAGGCCTCATTGGCAATTGTGGAGGATTGCTCTACTCAAAAAGCAAAAGTTCCCAACAGAAAAATTCAGTGAACCTCTTTATTAGCATAAATAAATAGTTTTTCATAAAGGATTACTGTGATGTAAGGATTTATTATTTTAAAATCAGAAAGTGAAAGCAAATATAGAATAAGTAGCCTTAGCAAGTTTTCTAATGGCAAGGTTTATCTGCTGCCTCACTATCACTCCAGATTAAACTCTATCATAATAGTTCTACATAATAAAATAAGTAAGTATTGGGGTACCCGGTGGGCTCAGTGGGTTAAAGCCTCTTTGTTTGGTTCAGGTCATGATCCCAGGGTCCTGAGTTCGAGCCCTGCATCAGGCTCTCTGCTCAGCCAGGGAGCCTGCTCACCCTACCCTCTCTGCCTGCCTCTCTGCCTACTTGTATTCTCCGTCTGTCAAATAAATAAATAAAATATTTTTAAAAATGAATAAGTGCCTCAAAAACAACTGATCTCTTCTTTTGGGCTGTGCCCTCACCTGATTACAAAAATTTATTTTTCAAACTAGTATCATAAAGAATAAAATTTTAATCAAAAAAATAAGTAAGTTGAGATGTACTTTTTTTTTTTTTTTTTTGCCACTTTTATAAATGAGTCCTATGTTTTACTGTTTTGTCTTGTTTTTAAGGTAGGACAAGGAGTATAGGAGTAGTTACTTTCTGAATTAAGAAAACTCACTGGATATGGGCTTAACTTTTCATGATACTTGTAGAGTAGAAGATGATCTCGGCAGTATAATTTGATTGCTGAAACATTTTACTTTTGTAAGAGTTAATGTATGATAGAACTACTATTTAAATTTAAACGTTTTCTGAGGACAGATGGTCACTATAGATAGAGTGTTAAGCTAGTTACTACATCTGACCTAAAGTTGTTTTTGTGGGATTTTGATCTGTTAGTAGTTTATGATTTCTAGAGGCATCAGAGAAACTAGTTTGAGGCAGATAGTGAGATAAGCTAGGTGGTAAAGTGGAAAGCACTATGGGTTTGGACTCAGACAAAATTGCTCAAGTCTTGGCTGATATATTTTCTAGCTGTGTAATTTGGGGCAATAATTTACATTTCTGGTCATGTTTCCTCTTCTTTAAAACTGGAAGAGTTATAACAACCAAATGATGACCTTTCATAATACATTAAGTGGGAAAATATATAAAATATTTATGATAGAGTGATAACGTATGATAGGTACTCACAATATAATAATCACTTTCTATCCCTTCATTTTTATTTCTATGAGTTTACCCAAACTGAGGATTCTCATGCCATTATCTGAGATTTCCAGGGTCAGCTCTTCCCGTTAAGTACAGGCCGTGATTAGTGTTCTTATTAGAGTACATTGTTATTAGAGTACTTAAACTCTAATAATAATAAAACACAAAAGGACAAAATAATTCATAATAGGTTTTTAGGTAAATACATTGAAGATCAAATTAGTTTGGGGGTGGGTGGCAGGGGGAGTATAAGGCATTGGAAATCTCTCCCAAGTATTTCCTGAATGTTGTATCCTTGCTATTATCTGCAAAGTGTATTAGCTCCTTATTGAGCTGACATTGCACTGACCTTAAAGAAATGAATCACATGGATTGGATGACAGGAAGGAAAGATATAACAAAAAAGTGGCCTAGTGATAATTTGGCTCAAGACAAAGGCTCAGGGTACTTAGAAAAACCACACTGAGAGAGCAATCAAATGAAAGCATAGTCTAATACTTGTGAGGTAACTCAGGGGCAAAATTGAGTTCACCTTTTATTCATAGGCTCTTTTATAGCCCTCTGCTATTTAAAGACATTTGTCCACTGAAATGAGGTACTTAGGTTCAGTCTCCCTGATTTACTGTCTATGGTGTTTTTAAAGGAGATATCAAACCATAGCGATAAACTAGTGAGTTTATCCCCCTTTACGATGATCTAATTGTGTGCTCTGGTAAAAATGTCCTCACAGTTGAGATATGCTTTGTGTTGAGGTCTTTTCATTCCTTGTGCTCACCTATAAAGTGGTTGTCTCAACTGATGTTAACCTATCTGTTTTCGTTTTTGATAAGTGTTATCTGAAATTCATTTATGCATTTAAGAACAAGGTGACAAAATAGTGGTATGCTTTTGATAAATCTCACATACAGTATGGCAGCCAATGAGTCATTCTTAAAAGTGGTGTAGACTTTATTGTCTTACATGAATTATGGTTATAGCCATACACAAATCACACAGAACTACCAGAGGATTTTTAGTGTTTTGTCAGAATAGTCATAATAAAAAGTCATAATAAAATAACAGATTTCAAAGATTGTTTTCATCAAGTCTGAATGAGGTCAAAGAAGGGAAGGATTCCCAGTAAATAATTGGTTTTAACTTCATGTCAGCTAATATGAATAATTCTATACAAAAATTTAACAAGGGAACTTCATTTTGTTTTGTATGTACTTTAAGTCTGTAAAATGGAGCCTCTGAAGAAGTTGGAAAGCTTTCTCTTAGGGTTTAGTGTTAGAGGCTTTTAGTTTAGAGAAAGTAAATAATCATTGTCTAGGTCTCATGAGACTTTCGTTTAGTGTTAGTTCAGTTCAATCAAGAGCACATCAATTCATTTGTTCAACAAACATTTATAGATAAATACTGGTGAATCTTGTATGCCCCAAAAGCCAAAAACCCAAAACAACTAATTGGAATAATAGTAGAAAACTGTTTATTCATTTTTTTCATTTAAGAAAAATATAATTTATATAATATGGAGAGTTTCTACAAATGTCTAAGTAAAAGATAACTCAATATTTCAAAATCAGCAAAGAATTATCATGCAGTTTGCAGAAACCAAGATATAAATAAACAAGGAAAATATACAACTTGAATAAAGAAATGGAGAATAAAACAAAGCAATACCATATTTTATATATCATACTGGAAAATATGAAAAAGAAAATGTACAATATTCAGAAGGAAATTCAAATATGTGCACCTTTTTGGAGAGCAAATTTTGCAATATCTACCCATATTTTAAATACATACACAGTTTGATTCAGCTAATGCCACCATAGGAATATAATGTGCTAATGTATTTGTATAAGTATTAAAAAATAGATACTGGAGTACCTGGGTGGCTCAGTCTGTTGAGCATCTGCCTTCAGCTCAGGTCATGATCTCAGGGTCCTGGGATGGAGGCCCTTGTATGGTGCCCTGCTCAGTGGGGAGTCTGCTCCTCCTTCTCTCTCTCCCTCTGTCCCCACACCCACTCATGTGTTCTCTCTCTCAAAAAAAAAAAAATAAAATCTTAAAAAAAACAGTTATTTATTTTCAGTATACCTTGGTTTATATAAGCTAAGAAAAGGAAGTAAACTACATGTCCCTTATAAGTGAATGAGAGGAATTTATATGATTATGGTACATCAATGCAATGGATATCACAGTATTGTTTAAAAAACAGTTTTATCTATATTTGATTTTAAAAACAAGTTCAATCTATATGCACTGATATAAAACACTACCAAAATATATTACTAAATGATAAAACTAAGGTGCAAAAGCATTGGCATAATATTATCTTATTTGTTTAATATGGATGCAAATACAAAACTATAAGATATGTAGTCATATACTATATCTGAGATTTCAGGGTGATGTTTGGGGGAGAGGGAGAGGTATTTTTACTTCTCAATTTTTTAAAAGATTTTAAAATATATATTTTAGAGAGAGATGAAAGAGCACAGGCAGAGGGGCAGAGGGAGAGTGAAGGTGGGAGAGAATCTCAAGAAGACTTTCTGCTGAACATGAAGTCTGATACAGGGCTCTATCCCATAACCTCAAGATCATGACTTGAGTCAAAATCAAGAGTTGGCCACTCAATTGACTGAGCCATCCAGATGTCCCTACTTTTTATTTTTTATTTTATTTTATTTTTTTAAATTTTATTTTATTTTTTCAGTGTTCCAAGATTCATTGTTTATGCACCACACCCAGTGCTCCATGAAATACATGCCCTCCTTAATACCCACTACCAGTCTCACCCCTCCCCCAACCCCAACCCTTCTAAAACCCTCAGTTTGTTTCTCAGAGTCCACAGTCTCTCATGGTTCATCTCCCGCTCCGATTTCCTCCAGTTCAATTTTCCTTTCCTTCTCTTAATGTCCTCCTTATCCTCCACAAGTAAATGAAACCATATGATAATTGACTTTCTCTGCTTGACTTATTTCACTAAGCATAATCTCCTCCAGTCCCATCCATGTTGATACAAAAGTTGGGTATTCATCCTTTCTGATGGAGGCATAATATTCCATTGTACATATGGACCATATCCTCTTTATCCGTTCATCTGTTGAAGGGCATCTTGGCTCTTTGCACAGTTTGGTGATTGCAGCCATTGCTGCTATGAACGTTGGGGTACAGATGGCCCTTCTTTTCACTACATCTGTATCTTTGGGGTAAATACCCAGTAGTGCAATTGCAGGGTCATAGGGTAGATCTATTTTTTTTTTTTTCTAAAGGAATCTCCACACTGTTTTCCAAAGTGGCTGCACCAACTTGCATTCCCACCAACAGTGTAAGAGTGTTCCACTTTATCCACAACCTCTCCAACAGTTGTTACTTTTCATTTTTTAAAAATATTTTATTTCTAAGTAATCTCTGTATACAACATGGGGCTCAAAGTTACAGCCCTGAGATCAAGAGTCCTATGCTCCACCAACTAAGCCAGGCAGGTGCCCCTTTACTTTTCATTTTTAACACTTCGGATGATTTGAAATGTTTACCTTGTGCATAGCAAACATGACATTTTGAGAATTTAGAATTACTTAAGGGGAGACTGCAAAAAGGTGAACCAACATTAATTAAGCATTCACTACTTCTCAGGCATTTTATTTTTGCAATATGTGTGTCTCTACTTTCATCCTTTCAACAACTCTTGAAGGTAAAGAAAAATTAATTTTTCCATTTCACAAATGAGGATACTAAGGTCCAGAGAGGTTATGTTGTTTGACCAGTGTTACATAGCTTGTGTTAATGAGACTAAGTGTGGAATGAGAGTAATAATAACAAATGATAACAATAACAACCACTAACGTTCAGTACCAATCATGTCCATATATGTATAAATACATATATATGTATATAAATAAATAAATAAAATCTTTACATATACATACATATGTATATATAAATATAAATATATATACATAAATAAAACCTTTATACATATATACATATATGCATACATGTACATGTATATGTACATATACATGTACATATATGTATACACATGTATATATGCATAAATATATATTTACATATATTTATTACATATATAGACATATATACATATTATATGTGTATATTATACATATTACATATATATACATATATGTATTACATATATAAAATCTTTATACATATATACATACGTGTATATACATATATGTACATGTATATGTACACATACATGTACATGTATGCATATATGTATAAAGATTTTATTTATTTATTTGACAGAGAAAGACAATGAGAGAGAAAACATAAGCAGGGGGAGTGGGAGAGGATAAACAGGCTTCCTGCTGATCAGGAAGCCCAATGCAGGGTTGGATCCCAGGACCCTGGTATCATGACCCAACCCAAAGGCAGACACTTAACCTATATTATAGGCACCCCTATATTATATATCTGTGCTTCCAATTGTCATATTGATCCAGCTCAAATTTATAATTAATGAAATTGGAGTTCAAATAAGTTATATAATTTATTAAAGGTAACAGAGATGGCATTTGAGCATAGTTCAGTCCATTTCTTTTTTTTTTCTTTTTTTTTTAAAGATTTTATTTATTTATTAGTTAGAGAGAGAGAGAGAGAGCAGGAGCACAGGCAGACAGAGAGGCAGGCAGAGGCAGAGGGAGGAGCAGGCTCCCTGCTGAGCAAGGAGCCCAATGCGGGACTTGATCCCAGGACGCTGGGGTCATGACCTGAGCCGAAGGCAGCCGCTTAACCAACTGAGCCACCCAGCGGTCCCAGTTCAGTCCATTTCTAAACACAAATCTTTTTCACTATTCTATATTATTTTCCACACATAAGGTTCCTGGAAAGATATATGACAAACAAAAATACATATTAGAAGTTCCTGCAGTAGTCTGTGTGAGAGATTTCAGGAAGAGAAAAAAAAAATCTGAGCAAGATTTCATAGGCAAAATCAGTAAAGACATGATGAGTAACTGGACATTATGGTCTGGGCTGAAGAAAAAGTCAAAGATGACCATAAAGTTTCTAGGTAGCTGGTGATGGCATTTATCAAAATAGGAGATAGCAGAGGAATAGCTTGGGGGAGTGACAAGGTCATTTTCACATATGTTCATCTTCTGATGTATGTGGTATATCCTAGTGGGGATGTCTATTAGGCAATATAATATATGGCTTTTAATCTTTCTATAATTGTTATCGATGTCATCCAAGTTTTAATTCCATAATTATCTCTAATTCCTCCTCTCACTCTTACACTTATAATCAAGTCCTATAACGAAAAATATAGCACTATAGTGTCTCCTTATCTATGTCCCATTTCCATTTACAATGCAGCCCCTAGCTCTGGCCCACATTATTTCTTGCCTTTAAATTTTCAATAGCATCTAAACTGATGTAAATCTGAAAATTAACCTCTTTCTTTTCTATCCTTGTTGTGCACTATTTCTCAATTAATCTTTTTATTTATTTATTTTTAAATATTTTATTTATTTATTTGAGAGAGAGAGAGTGTGGGGGGGGGGCATGCATGGGAGAGGTGCAAAGGGAGAGGGAGAAGGAGAGGCAAACTCTCCACAAACGCAGACTGGATGTGGGGCTCAATCCCAGGACCCCAAGATCATGACTTGAGCCCAAGTCAGACACTTAACCAATTGAGCCACCCTCCTCAAATAATCTTTTTTAAAGTATAATATATCCCTGATAAAAAGCAAAACAAGGAAAAGAAGCACTCCAGGCCCTTGAGTACCCACAAAATAAAATTCAAACTCAAGAACATAAGACACAACGTTCACCATGACTTAACACCAATTTTCTTTCTAGTTTTCCCTTCTACTATTGTATCACATTGAAAGAAGCTAGACAATTTAGAATACTACTTAATCTCCCCTAAAGTCACACTAAACCTTTATACATTGTTGTTTTTGTTACTAATTTATTCATTTGTTTCTTCAGCCAGTCAGTAAATATTTATTTATTTATTTTAACAAATATTCAAAAGCATCTATTATGATAATGGTGATAGAGATTGAGACATACACATGAATTCAAACTATATTTGGCAAGTAGAATTTACAGAAACTGGGTTTTGAGGGAAAGAAGTATAGAGATCAATTCTAGTTTTCTGGTTTACCCAGTTGGAGATTTCTAAGAGATACCAGAAGAAAACTACCTTAAGGTGAGGGTGGAAGATTATGAGTCTGGCTTTGCACATGTTGAAATTGAAGTGGTTTTGATGTATCAAAGTGGAGAGATTAAGTTGGCAACTGGATATAGAAAGCTGGTCCTCAGAACTAGAAATAAAATTTCCATCTCATCTACATGCAGTTGATAATAGAAATCATTGGCATAAAAAATACACTAGGGAGAAATTATAGAATAGAAGAAATGGCCTAGAATTGAAACTCCAGCTTTTAATAGAAGGGGATAAATTAGATTGACTTAAAAAGGAAAGAGAGTTGTCATATAGCTAACTCTGATTATCATGCTTATTTTTCAAAAAATGATAAACCAAAATTACACGTTAAAACATTAGACTATTAGGAAAATCTATCAGAAACAGACTGTTCAGCTTATAGTAATTGTAAATTAAACATCTTTAACGGATATCCCCTCCCTTTTTTATGGAACTCCCTCTAAAGCATTCTACCTTTCAAGGACTTTGTACTTCTGTTATCTTTCATAAGTGACTGTGTGACAATAAAAAGTGAATAAAGATAAATGCAATATGGAGTAAAATATTTGATGTCCTAATAATGGTCAACAAATTTTTCCTATATACTCCCGTTGCACTGTTTAGCATTATTATAATTATATGTTATAATTATCAATTATAATTTTCAATCCCTTCAACTAGGTCAGTACTGTTTCATAGAAATATAACACAAACCATACAGGTAATTTAAATTTTTCTAGTAGAGGGACACTTGGATAGCTCAGTCAAGTAAGCAGCTGCCTTTGGCTTGGGCATGGTCCTGGAATCGAGTCCCACATCAGGCTCCTTGCTCAGCGGGGAGCCTGCTTCTCCATCTGCTCCTGCTCATGTGCACTCTCTCTCTCTCTCTCCCCTCCTCTCTCTGTCAAATAAATAAATGAAATCTTTGAAGAATAAAAGGAAGAAAAAATAAAATTTTCTGGTAGAGATAGTTAAAAAGCAAAAAGAAACAGGTGAAATGACTTTGTTAATATATTTTACTTAATTATTTAGTCCAAATTATTATCATTTCAACCTGTTGTTAAAATAAAAAATGAGTAATGAGATATTTTACATTCCTTTTTTTTGTCTTTTATGTCTTTTTTTGCCTTTTATGTCTTTAAAATCTGATATATATTTTTATAATTACAGCATATCTCAATTTAGACTAGCCACATTTCAACTGCTTAGTAGCTATACATGGACAGGAGATACCACACTGCAGCAGTGTACAGTGAGCTCCTTAAATATCCTTTAAAGTTACTGTTTAATAATCATGTCAAAAAATGGGCAGAAGACATGAGCAGACACTTCTCCAATGAAGACATACAAATGGCTATCAGACACATGGAAAAATGTTCATCATCACCAGCCATCAGGGAGATTCAAATCAAAACCACATTGAGATACCACCTTACACCAGTTAGAATGCCAAAATTAACAAGACAGTAAACAACAGGTGTTGGAGAGGATGTGGAGAAAGGGAACCCTCTTACACTATTGATGAGAATGCAAGCTGGTGCAGCCACTTTGGAAAACAGTGTGGAGATTCCTTAAGAAATTAAAAATATAGCTGCCTTATAACCCTGCAATTTCACTACTGGGTATTTACCCCAAAGATACAGATGTAGTGAAAAGAAGGGCCATCTGTACCCCAATGTCATAGCAGCAATGGCCATGGTCGCCAAGCTGTGGAAAGAGCCAATTTATAAATATATAAATATATATTTATATATGTGTATATATATTTAAATATATAAATATATATAATATGCATTTTATTATATATACTATATAATACTAGATATGTAACTATATATATGTATCAATATACATATAATATAGATTATATATGGTATATATATTATTATC
>ML098523.1:0-18176 GCA_003697995.1 Taxidea taxus jeffersonii | reverse complement strand
GAGAGACTATGGACTCTGAAAAACAATCTGATGGTTTGGGAGGGGTGGGGGGTGGGAAGTTGGGTGAGCCTGGTGGTGGGTATTACAGAGGGCACATATTGCATGGAGCACTGGGTGTGGTGCATAAACAAGGAATTCTGGTACACTGAAAAGAAATTTAAAAAATAAAAAATTATAAAAAAATAAAGTTATTATTTAGGTACTCACTTCTGTACCATCAATCTCTAGCTCAGAACTTAGTAGGTAGCAATTACTAAATAGATGAATAAAATACATTTTTATGTTACTATAGGATTGCTTTACACATTACAGTTAGTTTTAGATATTATGGAAAGATGTAAAAATGAGGAAAGGACAGGAAGTAGTATATATATATATGTATATGTGTATTTATGTATAGTAATACATATATAGTTACATATATAGTATTTTATATAGTATATATAATATATATTTATTTTTCCAAATGGGTCAGTATATAGCATTATACATATATACCTGTCTACTAGAAGGTGTTAGGAGGACATCAAGGTGTTCAGCTTTACCCCGTTTCTACTATTTAAGCATCTAAAACATCAAATACGAAAAAATCATCTGGAATGTTCCATTTTTGTTATGCATGATATGTTCATGTACCTTTTATATTACCGCTTCTAGGTAATAGGGGAATTTGAAGGCACTATCCTTTTCTGGTTCATCTTATTATCCCTTGCGGTGCAGACAACAGTATACTCACTCCATATGGATTTGTCCCATCCTTTGGGGTAGATTACAGTTTATTCACTATAATCTCTGAGGAATCTACTTACTACTTGTATAGGTCTCAAAGATAGTAGGTAGAGGTGACCTCAAATAAGAGAGCATAGTGCCAAAAATGTAATTTGCATGCATAATCAAAATGTATATACACAAAAGTTGCCAGAGAAGGTTTTGGATAAACTGTATGGTGCAGAAAAGCAAAGCCACTAACGCCAAGTATTCATTTTTTTCAGGAGCTAGCTCTACTCTTGGAAATAAGGTGATCAGAAAATATAGTATTTTCTCCTTTATGTTAATGCCTTTATTCTAAATGCATTTTTACATGAAGAGTGAGGACAAGTATATCTAGAAGATCTCTAGCATACTTAAATACTATTATTTACTCTTTTCTCTCCAGTGTTATTAAAGATTATTTTTTGTTTGTTTACTTATTTTTTGCCTTTCACCCCAATCAAATTGAAAGGTCCATAAAAGCAGAGATCATGTCTTGTTTTGTTTTTTTTTTTTTAACCAGTATATACTCCACATAGTACAATGTTGAGCAGGTAGAAGTGTGCTCAATAATGAATAAATGGGATTTTTCACATTGTAATAGAATTCATATTTTTTGCAAGTGGATGATCAAAATTTAACTTAGAATTAGGGAAATACACAGTATAATATATTTTTAAGACTTTTTCCTTTAAGTAAACATGGCATACTGAATATTTTTCTCAAATAACTAGAGATTCTGCTTAATTTCTGATTATTTTAAATTCAATTTAATTTATACTCATAATTTGTGGAACTAAATAAACCCTACCCAATTATTTTTCATTCACTATATACAATGATGCAATGTTTTTTTTTTCTAAAAAAAAAAGTGAAATGAATGAGGAAATGACTTAATATTTTACTTTGGAAGTATAAGTCTTGTTTTTCTTTTGCATATGAGCTGAATTTCACTGACCTACTTAGATGAAATTTAGCTAAAATTTAATTATGAAAAAGGAACTGCATTAAACAAGATTCTCCAGAGCAGTTGGCAATTGGAAAACCAGGTATACTGATGGTCTATTTCCAGTCCAAGTCCAAAGCTTTGAAAACTAGAACAGCTGATGGTTTAGTTCCAGTTTGATCCCAAAAGCCCGAGAACCAGAAGAGGTGGTGATCTAAGCTCCAATCTGAAAACCATAATGCCTGAGACCCATGAAGGTCTGATATTTCAGTTCTAGTCTAAAAGCAAAAAAAGTTTCTTGTGCCAACTCAGTCAGACAGGAATAGTTCCCACTTACTTAGGATATAAGAATGTTTAGCTTCCTTGCATTAGGGAAGGCAATGGAAGGCAATGTGTTTGTTCAAAATACCAATTCAAATCTCAGTCCAGGGGCACCTGGGTGGCACAGTGGGTTAATGCCTCTGCCTTTGGCTCAGGTCATGATCTCAGAGTCCTGGGATCGAGTCCCGCATCGAGCTCTCTGCTCAGCAGGGAGCCTGCTTCCTCCTCTCTCTGCCTGCCTCTCTGCCTGCTTGTGATCTCTATCAAATAAATAAATAAAATCTTCAAATCTCTGCCCAAACACCCTCACAGACACATCCAGAATGATATATTTTTTTTCAGAATGATATTTGGCAAATATCTGAGCACCCTATGGCCCACTCAATTTGTAATATAACAGTCATAATTACATCTACTCCCACCAAGGAACTTTTGAGATGCTATAAATAATAACTTTATTATTGTTGCATTGCTCTGCTTAGCTCAGTCAAATCTTGAATCTTGGCAAATCTATCTTGTAATTGTAATATATTAAAGTGAACTAGCAGTTCTACAGAGTTCAGCTAAGTTTATCCACAGAGAATAGTGTGATTATCTAATATAATATATTTTTGTTATAATGAGCTATTGCATAATTGGTTAATTTTGTAACATCTAGTAAATTATGGAAATTACTTCCTTGAGTTTTCTCTACTGACCTACAAATAGCAGTTCTGCAGCAGAACTTAATAAAAAAAAATCTCCAGTAATTAGAATATTTAGAATAAAAGAACTTTCTGGTTGAAGCAGGATAAATGGGAGAACACGGACATCTGTCTCCTCTCTTTACTACCTCTTTATCACCTCTTTACTCAAGACAATTCTAAGGCTCCCACACAGGGGGATAGGGCTATATAAAATTGAATTTGGTGGCCACTATGTATTAAGGTAGTCAAATCGTGACTATATACACTATGGAAAAGATATTACAGTATTGGATTCACCAGACTTTTTCTGACATGGCATCTACAGTCTCCAGATGATTTGCTAAAAGCACAAAGCTATGTCTGATATTTTAGAGGATTTTGAAAGGGCACGATATGTGACTTGCAAAAGAGTGTGGGTACACTTCCGATAGAATGTGTACTATCTTTTAAACTGTGCTGATGTGTGATGAGAAATTCATGGGGACTGGGCTAAGAGGATGGAGCCACTTGGAAAAATAAATTTGGACCTTAGTGTGCTTTAACTCAGACTGGACTTCTGATTCTAAGTCTACCCCTTAAAATAGTCAAAATAAGTTGCTTGTAAAACACAATCTTCTGGGACACCTGGGTGGCCTAGTCAGTTAAATGTTCAACTCTTGATTTTGGCTCAGGTTGTGATCTCAAGGTCCTGGGATTGAGCCCCACTTAGGACTCCCCACTCAGCAAGGAGTCTGCTTGTCTCACTTTCCCTCTTCCATTCCCCCTAGATAGATGCATGCCTTCTATCTCTAAAATAAATATTTTTTTTAAGACAAGCTTCTTGCACTTCTGTCTCTTATTGATTTTCCTGTGTGGAGTTTAATGATTAGTAAAGAATAATGCATGTAGAGATTCATATGACTATTAGAATGGTCAGTCCTGGGGAACTAAATAGATCATTTTAACCATGTGTAGCTGACTTACAGATTTAGGTGTTGTAATTTAATTACTATAATTTAACTTTCAAGGGAATTAGAGTTGTATCTTGGATTCCAGATAATGTCTTCTAATTCAATCTCTTTAGTTTGAAAGTTTTTTTTTTTCTATTAATTGTAAATACTGATTGTTATATAGTTGGATTATTTTAGTAGTAGCACTGGTACTTAAATATATTGCAGAAAATGAGGAGACAGGCGCTAAGATAGTAAAGCATTTTACCTTGACTGTACCAAACTTGAGCATTTTGTCTATTATAGCACAAAACAAAGGCTTTTCTATAAACTGCAGTAGGTGTCTCCTCAACAAATGTTTCCTTCCAGGACAAGGATTTAAACTTTTCCTTTGATTTGACATTGTCCCTCTTTGTCTCAAGTTCAGCATTCTATACCTATGGCTATACCTAGAGCTTTTCTGAGGATCGTCTGAGCAGTATAATAATTAAATTGGATCAGTCCTTCTTTTATGAAAGTTCTTCCAATTAATTTCATTGATTCAGTTTTTATTGACCTAAACCTCACTGGGTTCTTGCTTGGCTCTAAGGCTTCTAAGGGGAAGTTATAAATACCTGAAAGATATGTTTAAGTTTTGGCAGTGGTTTTAATTAACCATACAGATGTCAGATACTTATGATACTGTTGGGGAATGGAACTGATACTTCCTATATAGACTCAGTGTTCACATGTTATTTTTATGGAGTTGTATTTTAACATATTGTATCTGACATTGTTAGTACACAGTTCAAGGCAAGCCAATCATGTGTGGTAGAATGTGCATAGACTTTGGAAATAGATAAGCCTGGTCTTGAGTCTTAGCTCTATCACTTAGTGATTTTATGGTCTTAACCAAGCTACTTACCCTTCCCAGGTTAAATTTTTGTCATTGAGACAATCATGGTACCACATGCATTCACTCCTCAGCAACCCCTATACGAGAGCATGCATGCACACACACACACACACACACACACACACACACACAATGCGTGTGCATGCACACATACAGACATGCACATAAAACAGATAAGGAAAATAGTATTAAAATCACAAAACACTATTTTATTGTTTCTTCATGAAAATTTGCTCCTTGAATTTTGAAGAATTTTTATTTTGTTTCTAAATGAAATGTGAGAGGGGCTTTTTCAATGTCAATGTGACTTTATTGGTTCACAAATTAAATTCTATGTATATTTATTAGAACAAAATTAAGGTTATGAAGGAACTTACATTATGGTGTTCAATGTGTGATAGTAATATAAGCCTATGAATAGCAAGGCATTTATTTATTTGTTTGTCTGTTTATTTTCAAGCACTCTAATCATTCTTTTAAATATTTTATTTATTCATTTGGCAGAAAGAGACAGTGAGAGAGGAAACACAAGCAGGGGGAGTGGAAGAGGGAGAAACAGGCTTTCTGCTGAGCAGGGAAACCAATGTGGGGCTCAATCCCAGGACCCTGGGATCATGACCTGAGCTGAAGGCAGACACTTAATGACTGAGCCAAAGACTTAATGAAGACCAATGACTTAATGACTGAGCTAAAGAATGAATGGGTCAACCAGGAAATTAAAGAGGAACTTAAACAAGTCATACAATGAAATGAAAATGAAAACACATGAGTTCAGAGCCAATGGGATACTGCAAAGGTGGTTGGTCTTTAGAGGGAAGTACATAGTCATCCAAGCCTCGCTTTAAAAAAATTAGAAAAATCCCAAGTGTACAAACTAACCTTATACCTAAACAGTCTGGAGAAAGAGAAGCAAATAAAGCCTAAACCAAGCAGGAGAAGATAAATAAAGATTAGAGCAGAATCAATGAAATGGAAACTAGAATAGTAGAACAGATCAACAAAACTGTTCTTTGAAAGAATTAACAAAATTGATAAACCTCTAACCAGACATATCCAAAAGAAAAGAGAAAGGACCCAAGTTAATAAAATCATGAATGTAAGGGGGAGAAATTATAACCAATACCAAGGAAATAGAGACAATTATTAGAACTTATCACCAGTAGCTATGTGCCAACAAACTAGGCAATCTGGAATAAATCTGAAAGAAATTTGGAACACTTATACACTACCAGACTGAAACAGGAAGTAATAGACAATCTGAACAGACCAATAATCAGCAAGGAGATAGAGACAGTAATCAAAAACCTCAAAGAAACAAGAGTCTGGGGCCAGATGGCCTCCCAGAGGATTTCTACCACACATTTAAAGAAGAAATCATACCTATTCTACTGAAGCTTTTCCATAAAATAGAAATGGAAGGAAAACTTCCAATCTCATTCTATGAGGCCAGCATTACCCTGATCCAAAACTAGACAAAAATCCCATTAAAAAAGGGAATTACAGACCAATATCCCTGATGAACATGGTTGCCAAAATACTCAACAATATCTAACCCCTAAAGTTGATGGTCTCTATTAGTCTCTGTTCCTGTCCATTGTTCATTCCAGGATAGGTCCTTTTTTAAAAATTATTTTTTCTGTGTTCCGAGATTCATTGTGTATGTACCCCACACCATCCTCCATGCAATATGTAATACTCACCACCAGGCTCACCCATCCTCCCAACCCACTCCCCTCTAAAACCCTCCGTTTGTTTCTCAAAGTCCACAGTCTCTCATGCTTCCTCTCCCCCTTCGATTTCCCCCAATTCACTTTTCCTTTCCTTCTCCTAATATCCTCCATGTTATTTCTTATGTTCCACAAGTAAGTGAAACCACATGATAATTGACTGTCTCTGCTTGACTTATTTCACTCATCATAATATCCTCCAGTCCCATCCATGTTGATGCAAAAGTTCAGTATTCATCCTGTCTGATGGAGCCATAATACTCCATTGTACATATGGACCATATCTTCTTTATCCATTCGTCCATTGAAGGACATCTTGGTTCTTTCCACAGTTTGGCAACTGTGGCCATTGCTGCTATGAGCATCGGGGTACAGATGGCCCTTCTTTTCACTACATCTGTATCTTTGGGGTAAATACCCAGTAGTGCAATTATAGGGCCATAGGAAAGTTCTATTTTTAATGTCTTAATGGATCTCCACACTGTTTTTCAAAGTGGTTGCACCAGCTTTCATTCCTAGCACAGTTGTATTATTTTAAACTCAAGACTCCACTCTAATATTTATTTCTTGTTGGGCAGTGAACAAACTGTTCTAGAAATAATGACCATTTTTTGTGGTGAAAAATGGTTTGCAGAAGGAAATTTTTTAAATAATATTTCTAAGAGGACCAACACAAGCAACCTATTCGGATTGCCTGCTATCACTGGTGAAGATGAATCAAGAAAAGTAATGAAGATGTTTATTTCAGACTATTTATAGCCCATCTTTAGACCCTTTAATTTTACTTCTTATCCCATATTATCTGTATGGCCATGATTTTCACTAACAGGTGCTATTTTTCTAATTGTGAGAGAATGAAACATTGGATATTAGAATTACAGAGGGATCACTGTGTCCATTTAGTTAGGAAAGATGACATGCAAAACCCTATGCCTTACATAAACGATGACTCTAAAAGATTCTTTTAGGAGCACTGTTTTCATTCCAAGTAAGTGCCTTTTAAATATAGGGCACCTGGAATAAACTTTCAAGAAATCATGACTGTAGGTAATTCAGATTTCTAAGTTTCACAGTTCAAAGTTACCAAACTAAAACATAGAAAATTTTCTTCTGTTACTTACAACAGTGTCTGTCATATAGTAAGTCCTTTTAGAAGTATATGTTATTTTTGTTAAATAACATCTTTAATTTGATATATTTGCAGTAATGAGGAAAGGCATGCCCTATTGATAGTAATCTTAGTAAAACTATATAAACAGTATTTTGAAATTGAGTCCAAGATATACAAAGCATTTTTCAAAACAAAAAAGGAAGCATTTAGAATTTCTAGTAAATTTGACCAAACAACATTATGGAAGTCTACATTAAATACGCTAAGTAAAATTTACTACATGCTCAGCATGTGCTTTGTGATTTAGATTCAGCTCTGTTTGCAGATACCTAAATAATAGTTAAGTGGGCAACTTAATCAACCTTGTTTGTTCATTACATAAAACTTAAACCATCAACTCAACTTAGTCTTTCTTGCAATTAAAAATATCTATTTCCCTAGTACCTAGAACAGTACCTAACAGATAGTACTCACTCAATAGTTGTTGAAAGGATAAATGGATTCAATTTGAAATTGTGTAGAAAAAAATCAGCTTCATTTATGGCAGCATGCTATTATAAATTCAAAGTTGGCTTCAGATGTATGAGTTAAACCAGTACTAATTCATCTCCAAAGAAGTTACATATAAAAAACATCTGGTTCTTTTTTTATCAGTTCCATCTAGTTTTTCTGGCACAGATGATATAAGGGAGATAAGATATAAAACCTTGTGATTTGATAGACTATTTCACTTTCTTAAAAGTTTTATTGTCATCTTATAGATGCAGCTGAGGTAATATACCACAACTGTTTTCATTATGCATTATGTATTTCCCTCAAATCTGAGTGTCCCCTAAACATTTTTTGACACTGGCCCAAAAAGAGAGTTTAAGACATGGTCATGTCAAGTTTAAGCCAATATACTATGTTAAGAATGTCATTGATATTTGACACAATTCAATGTGTCTATAGTGATGTGAATGTGACACCTCTTAACTTACTTGCAATCAACTATTACTCTGGAACACGCAGCTTCATAAAGTCCTGAATTAATCTTCAGGGAGAAGAATGCCTAATAAAGAACACAATAATGTGCAGCAGCTCTGGCAATAAATTTGATGAAAGGTTTCTTGAAAGCCACAGCAAAGGGTAAATGAGTCCACTTATTAGCTCTGTGTTGGTGTTATTTATGTTCTGTAACCCTACAGGGAGATGAGAGATTTTATTTTGCTGCCTGGTCCTCTTTCCCAGGATTTCAGTATGTTGGCTCTTTGTGACCAGTGTTTGTATATTGAGTGGGAAAATTTTTTCATCTTGAGAAATGTGCTTCTTTCTTTATGAAGAAATCTTGCAGAATGGTGTGTGTGTGTGTGTGTGTGTGTGTGTGTGTGTGTGTGTGTTGTTGTTGTTGTTGTTGTTGTTTTGGTTTAGTTAGTTGGTTTTTTTTAAATTTTAATCTTAGGATCTTGGAGTTTTGGAATTGTGGTGTGCTTTGGTGGCTTTTGGGTTTTAGATAGAGTTATAAGAGAAAATTAGCTTATTACACATGTGACCCTGCAATAATCTCCTGTGAAGCATATTTGAGGAGCAGAGAATCAAAGTGAATCAAGCACAGCTTCATGAGATATGTTTCCAAGAACATGCTATTCTGGTTTTATATCAGTTCAATATCTGATAACTGTAGAAAATATGCCATCTCATTTTTACTGGTGTCTGTTGGAGGATGTATTTGTGTATTCAAAATTTTATATTTATATTTTAGAGTTAATTTTTGATTGGATTCTTTTCAGAGTTGGATTGAATAATGACTGTGACTTATTACATTTTATGTTCATAATTGAGTTCATTTGATGGCGCTATTAAAGAAGGAGAACAATGAGCTAGGAAAACTTTGGCTTTACATCCTCTCCCTTTAGGAATTTTACACTGGTCATTTCTCTTCATTTCCTAAGTCATAAATACCTAAGATCATTTATATCATTCCCTCAATATTGTGTTCTTCTTTTTATTCTTGTCAGCACTGCCTTGAGCTCATCTTCGTGGGTTTCTTTTATTATTACTGTTCTTGTTGTTAGCACCTTTCAGAAAATAAAGAATATGGTGTTCATTGGGGCTTTACCTGAATATTTGAACTTGTATATCATGATATTATTTTTCTCTTTTGATGTTACATTTTAATTATGCAGCATTCTGAGCTCCAAAATGTGGGTGGGGGAGGAAAAAGAGACAGATGAAAATAACGTTATTATTTTTAATTATTATGGGTCAACTTTTTATTTTATTTTTTTTATTTTTATAGGTTTTAGCTCTTCTTTTTTTTTATTTTTTAAAAGATTTCATTTCTTGGGATGCCTGGGTGGCTCAGTTCATTGAGCGGCTGCCTTCCACTCAGGTCGTGATCCCAGAGTCCTGGGATGCAGTCCCACTTCTGGCTCCTGGCTCAGTAGGGAGCCTGCTTCTCCCTCTCACTCTGCCTGCTGCTCTCCCTGCTTGCACTCTCCCTCTCTGTTAAATAAATAAATAAAATCTTTAAAAAATTCATTTCCTTCTTTGAGAGAAAGAGAGAGAGAGAGAAAGAAAACTAGAGAAGGAGAACAAGCATGAGTGGGGAACAGAGAGAGAGGGAGAAGCAGGCTCTCTGCTGAGCAGGGAGCCCAAGGCAGGGCCCAATCCCAGGAAGATGGAATCATGACCTGAGCCCAAGGCACATGCTTAACTGACTGAGCCACCCAGGCACCTGCCAACTTTTTATTTTGCATTAATTCCCTATATTTCCTTTATGTCCCATGTCTGTGTTAATACGATGGTGCAAGCACAGAAACTTGTCATATAAAAAAATAAACAAACTAGTCATATAACTCAGACAAGAAGAATCTGATGCCATTTAGTGCAAAGTATAAATAAAGTGAGAGATTATAGAACATTTTGGGAAAATACTCCTTTCTCTAGAATAAAGACTTGGGGTCATAAGGATTAACAAATTAAAGAAGGAAAGGTTTACAACTTAAAGAGAACAATAGGTCTTGATTAAATTCAGGTTTTTTTTTTTTTTACAAAAATCCAGAATTTAAGTGTGCATCTTTCTCCAGAGGATAAATAGAGGTTTCTTCAAAGTTCAATTTACTGACATTTATTCACCCAATCAACAAATGCATATTTAATGCCAGTTTGTATAAGATAGTGTTCTACATAATATAGAGAAGAATGATTCATAGCCTCCTGCTCTCAAGAGATTTACACATCTGTAAACATAGTAAAAAAATCTTGAATGAGGTAAAATTAAATACAGTTTTACGCAGCATTAGCTGCATAAGCAATTTTCTATAAAAAACACAAACAAATGAATGATTAATTATGAAAGAAGTTACTAGGAAAGAACAAGAGCAAGTTATATATAAAACTGTTAAATAGTTTGGCTAATTCAACAAATTAAAAGTTGGAACAAAGTCATTTCTTTCTGGAGTGAGGAAAAGAAGTAGAGGCAGAGAGAATGAAAATATATATCATGTTTAAGTAGATACAAGTGGATTATTTGGTATAGTCTTAATGGGACTAGCAACCAACTGGCATTTTGGCAGTGAAAAGAAAGTGAAAGAGGAAACTTTGTAAGAAGGATAAAAATAGCATCAAGAGAAGGATTTTCAGAGTAAGTGGAAGAATTGACTATTAATTGGCAGACTGGCAAGAAGGAAGCAGTTATTGACTATCATATATCTTTGTGTTTTATTGCATTAGCATATAAGTGTTCAATTTTGAAGGGAAACAATATTTTTATAATATCAATGTCCTTAAGAAAAAGTATCTAAACAGTAAGTTAGTTGGGGGTATAGGGAAAAGACCGGGTCTTTGAGGTAGAAAATGGCCTCCTATTTGGTTTAGGAAAGAAATTGTTTCATCAGCATTTCTATAGTAAGTTCTTCAGGATAAATAAGTAAATATCACTTGGGGTTGTCAGGAAGAATATTAGACAAGACAAATACATTTGGAGATATCTGGGTTCCGCAAGGTTAAATATTTTATTGCTGCTGCTCATGGCTCTGTCTTTAATATACTGTAAGTCTTCCAGAGAAAGATGTCCTGTGCAGGATCTCCTATATGTAGAATTTGACAAGCAGACATATTCTTTTTTTTTTTTTTTTCTCTGCATAACATCTCTCAAAACAAGTGTTTCACAAAAGAATATTTTGGGAAACATGGTCTTACATAAATGATTTTTCTTTAAAAAGTGCTGCCTAATAGATCCACTTACTATATGATAATCTCCAATTTGAAGGTTTCATCCAAAAAACATGATGTGCACAATATGTTAACTCCCACCCTGAAGTTAATATACTCTCTTTTATATTGCTCATGTTATGGCTAGCAGGTATAATATTTTTACTACATTCATTCTACTTAAAGATCCTGAAGAAGAGTTGGAGGTAAAATGATTAACATTCTCAGTTCTGCAAAACTTGATGACTCCCTGGTAGGATTCATCTTCAAAGAGACTGGATATCTAGAATTTTAATTAGTATTTTAGCTAGTATTTAACTAACAGCAATTTAGAAACATCCAAACCAAAATTCCGTGAAAATGAAAAATTGTGGGAGAAAGAGGATAGAAAATTGTTTACTTACAGTCCATATTTCTAAATATATTGTGTGTAGCAAAGGGAATTGTTGTTTGTACATCTCTACTTGTGCTTTCCTTGAGTCCTGGTTAGTGTTTTATTTTCTTTAGATCTTTGTAGTCCTAAAATGCTATGTTTTGGGTAGGTTTAGCACAGAGTAGGGTGTCATTAAAAAGACTGTTCAGTTAAATTGAGTTTTTGATGTACAGTAAAAAGTATAGGATTTCTTTAAGGAAAAAAATAGGACAAGAGGAGAAGTAAGTTGAGGGAAATTGGAGAAGAAGATGAACCATGAGAGACTGTGGACTCTGAGAAAAAAACTGAGGGTCTTGGAGGGTAGGGCATGGTGGGATGGGTGAGGTTGGTGGTGGATATTAAAGAGGGTACGTATTGCATGGAATACTGGGTGTCATGCCTAAACAATGATTCTTGGAACACTGAAGAAATAAAATAAAATTTAAAAAAGTAGGACAGCAGAAGATAATGTATGTTTACTCTCAATACTTCCAGCAAACAATTGGATAGGAAGTCCACCATAGAAACTAAGATCACACCATATTTAAAATGATTGCTTTTTGGTATATTGAAGAGTTTGATATCAGCCAATCTGCTTGATGGAACTCATATAATAAGGTTTTAATTTTATCTTGGAACCAAAAAATAGAGTCATAACTACTTTATGTGGTGTTAATATATAGAATAATAAAGCCTCACACACACCGTGCTTACTGCAAATAAGATAATTAATAAAATGTTGCTTTTTAAAGAAATACCTCATCAATATTATCTGTCATTGTTCAGAGATGTTAAGTTACACTAATGAGGATGCTCATTTTAATGGTTTAGTACTGTGATATCTTCTTCAACACTGCAGTATGGAGGATTGTTTAGAAGGTAATACATCATGCAAGTAAATATGCATGCCTAAATATATAGGAAGAAAGGGAGAGGAAAAGAGAAGAGAGGAAGGGGAGAGAAAAACTAAGAGGGACAAAGAAATAGAGACATAATGTGTTTTGATTAACTTTCAGAGTTTAAGTAATGACCCTTCAGTAATGGTTCTACATGATTATACCATATTTAACATTTCTAATTGTATAAGAAAATGTATGTCATTAAAAAATCAAGTGACATAGTTTCAATTATAAAAGAAGAACATAACATGAGAAAAGAGAGCCCTTGGCAACCTGTTAACATAACTGGAATGTAGGGTTCCGACTACTTGGAGAATAATTCACTATATGAACTATGGTACCAGTCAAGATTACTGTGAAAACTACGTGTGTGTGTGTGTGTGTGTGTGTGTGTGTGTGTGTGTAGTCTCCTGCTCAGAGCAGCTTGAATTTGGAGGTATAGAGGCTTAAATAGAAACCTTTGGGGGTAGAAATTGATTCATAACTCTTAGAATCATTGTCCAACAAATTCATTAAAATACCCAATTACAGATACCAAAGGTGTTCTTTGGGAAATATTATAAGACAGAATTAGAATCTTTCCAATCAAGTTTGTCTATTCACTTGTAAATAAAAGATATGCCAGCTTCTCCAAAGGAGAAAAAAAAATGTCTAGCATTTGAAAAAACCCAAGTAACCTCTTACAGGAAAGCCTACTAATTGTGCAATATTTGGTGGAGAATAGCAGTGCCCTGTTAACAATATGAAAAATAATGTTACAAATGAAACCAAATATCTTTCATAGTGAGAGGGCTATTTGACATTATCTGTCAGTTAAAATTTGTTTTCTCCTCATAATTTTCCATAGCTAAAGCTAAATTATTTTTTTTTAATTCTACGCATTGTGTCTTTCTCATTGAATCAACAATGTATACACTTACAGAAAATACTTAAGAAATTTCTCACCTTCTTCCCACGTTGTTTCTTTATTTTTCCTTCATCTCTCCTTTTCTTCCTTCTCCTCCTCTTCCTTCTCCTTGTTATCTTCATTTTATTTACCTAATAACATTAATAGCTACCATTTATTACACATAGACACCATTCTTAGTGCTTGTATATATTTTTGTATTCATTTCACAAATACATGGTGAGCACTTCTAATACAGAAACTATTCTAGGAGAAATCATTCTTGCTCATATAGAGCTTATACTGTAGGTGAGGAAACAGATAAATGTGTCAATACACAAGATAATTGTAGATTACATGAGATATTCTATAAAATGTAAACAAGGTGACAAGATAGTATAAATTGGTGAAAGGAGTAAAGAAATACCTCTCTGAGGAGGTGACATTTGGGCTGAGATAAAAAGAAGTCAGCCATACAAAAATCAGGGGTTAGAACATTCCAGACATAGAGAGAAATGTTGAAAAAGAAAACCAAAGCTGGAGGCACCACAATGTCAGACTCCAAGCTATACTAAAAAGCTGTAATCATCAAGACAGCATGGTACTGGCACAAAAACAGACACATAGATCAGTAGAACAGAATACAGAAATGGACCCTCAACTCTATGGTCAACTAATTTTCAGCAAAACAAGAACGAATATCCAATAGAAAAAAGACAGTCTCTTCAATAAATGGTGTTGGGAAAATTTGACAGCCACATGCAGAAGAATGAAACTGGACAATTTTCTTACACAATACACAAAGATAGACTGAAAATGGATGAAAGGCCTAACTGTGAGACAGGAATCAATCAAAATCCTAAAGAGGAACACATGCAGCCACCTCTATGACCTCAGCCACAGCAACTTCTTGCAAGACATGTCTCTAAAGGCAGGTGAAACAAAAGCAAAAATAATTATTGGGACTTCATTAAGACATAAAGCTTCTGCTCAGTAAAAGAAAGAGTCAACAAAATTAAAGGCAACCTACCTACAGAATGGGAGAAGATGTTTACAAATTACATATCAGATAAAGGGCTAGTATCCAAAATCTATAAAAAACTTATCAAGCTCAACACCCAAAGACCAAATAATCCAGTCAAGAAATGGGCAGAGATTAAACTCAAAATGGATGAAAGACCTCAATGTGAGACAGGAATCTATCAAAATCCTACAGGAAAACCTTTGACATCGGCCACAGCAACATTTTCAAGCCATGTCTCCACAGGCAAAGGAAATAAAAGTGAAAATGAACTTTTGGGACTTTATCAAGAAGAAAATCTGCACAGCAAAGGAAACAGTCAACAAAACAAAGAGGCAACCCACAGAATGGGAGAAGATATTAACAAACGACACTACAGACAAAAGGCTGATATCCAAGATCTATAAAGAACTCCTCAAACTCAACACTCCCAAAACAGATAATCATGTCAAAAATAGGCAGAAGACATGAACAGACATTTCTCAAATGAAGACATACAAATGGCTAACAGACACATGAAAAAAATTGTAATTGTTATTAGCCATCAGGAAAATTAAGAAGAGAAAGGAAAAGTGAATTGGGGGAGATTGGAAGGGGAGATGAACCATGAGAGACTGTGACTCTGAGAAACAAACTGATGGTTTTGGAGAGGAAGGGGGTAGGGAGATGGGTGAGCCTGGTGGTGAGTATTAAGGAGGGCATGTATTGCAAGGAGCACTGGGTGTGGTGCATAAACAATGAATCTTGGAACACTGAAAAAGAAAAAAAAAAAAAAAAGGAAATGGGCAGAATACATAAACAGACATTTTTCCAAAGAGGACATATAAATGGCCAACAGACACATGAAAAGTTCCTCCACATCACTTGTCATCAGGGAAATGCAAATCAAAACCACAATGATATACCACCTTATGGTAGTTACAATGCCTAAAATTAACAGACGGGAAACAACAAATGTTGGTGAAGATGTGGATAAGGAGGATCCCTCCTGCACTGTCTGTGGTAATGCAAGCTGGTATAGTCACTCTGGAAAACAGTGTGGAGGTTCCTCAAGAAGTTAAAAATAGAGTTATCACACAACCCAGCAGTTGCACTACTGGATATTTATCCCAAAGACACAGATGTAGTGAAATGAAAGGGCACCTGCACCCCAATGTTCATTTCAGCAATGTCCACAGTAACCAAACTGTGGAAGGGTATGAGATATCCTTCAATAGACAAATGGATAAAGATATGGTTTATATATATACAATGGACTATTACTCAGCTATCAGAAAGGATGGATACCTATCATTTACAACAACATGGATGAAACTGGAGGATATAATGCTAGGTGAAATAAATCAATCAGATGAAGACAATTGTCATGTGGTTCCACTCATGTGGACTATAAGAAATAGTGCAGAAGATCTTGGGGGAGGGAGGAAAACTGATTGGGAAGAAATCAGACAGGGAGACAAACCATGAGAGACTCTGGACTCTGGGAAAAAAAACTGAGGGTTGGGGGGAGGAGTCAAGATGGCGGAGAAGTAGGAGGCTGAGACAACATCAGCCAGCAGGAGATCAGCTAGATAGCCTATCAAACCATTCCGAACACCTACAAATCCAACAGGAGATCAAAGAGAAGAAAAACAACAATTCTAGAAACAGAAAATCGACCACTTTCTGAAAGGTAGGACCAGCGGAGAAGTGAATCCAACACGACGGGAAGATAGACCCCAGGGGGAGGGGCCGGCTCCCGGCAAGCGGCGGAGCACAAAATCAGAACTTTTAAAAGTCGGCTCCACGGAGGGACATCACTCCAGAGGCTAAACTGGGGTGAAGACCTCACGGGGACAACGTGGACTCAGGTCCCACGGGGTCAGAGAAGGATCGGGGGTGTCTGAGTGTCGCAGAGCTCACAGGTATTAGAGCGGGGAAGTCGGCTGCGGAGACAGAGCTGAGATTTCCTAGTGGTCTGTGACACGGACCGGTGCTCTGTGGCACTGGCCGGTGCTCTGTGCGAGGGGTCCCCACAAGATCCGGGGAGACTCCGACCCGGGAGAGCTCGGGGATCTACGGGGTCCGGAGACTCCAGGTGGGACTCTGCCAGAGACAGAGACGCTTGGTCACAGGCTGGGTGAGCTCAGAGCACTCCCAGAAGCCAGTGAGACGGGACTGCTTACGCACGATTTTCTCTGAGCGTGGTCTGCGGGCGCGCGCGGTCTGCGGGTGCGCGCAGTGGAGGCGGGCGCGCGGTGTCTGCGGGCGGACACGCGCGCGCACTCTCCGGCGCAAACGTGGGCTAGGGAGACCGAAGGGATTAAACGCTTTTCTCTGAAGGCTCACTGAAGACTGGGGCCCCTAGCTCTTGGCTCCTCTGAACCGGAGATTGGGAGGCCGCCATTGTCATCCCCGTCCTCCGGAACTCTACGGAAAGCGTTCAGGGAACAAAAACTCCCAAAAGCGAACCTGAGAGGATTACTTAGCCCTGCCCCTGGTAAGGGTGGTTCAATTCTGCCTGGGGCAGAGACACTTGAGAATCACTACAGCAGGCCCCTCCCCCAGAAGATCAAAGAAATCCAGCCAAGACCAAGTTCACCTAACAAGAAGAACAGCGGATTCTTATCTGGACAAAATGACAAGGCGGAAAAACTCACCACAAAAAAAAGAGCAGGAGGCAGGACTGAAGGCTAGGGACCTAAACAATACAGACATTGGTAATATGTCAGATCTGGAATTCAGGATGACGATTCTCAAGGTTCTAGCCGGGCTCGAAAAAGGCATGGAAGATATTAGAGAAACCCTGTCAGGAGAAATAAAAACCCTTTCTGGAGAAATAAAAGAAATAAAGTCTAATCAAGTTGAAATAAAAAAAGCTATTAATGAGGTGCAATCAAAAATGGAGGCTATTACTGCTAGGATAAATGAGGCAGAAGAAAGAATTAGTGATATAGAAGACCAAATGGCAGGGAATAATGAAGCAGACCAAAAGAGAGACAATCAACTACTGGACCACGAGGGGAGAATTCGAGAGATAAGTGATGCCATAAGACGAAACAACATTAGAATAATTGGGATTCCAGAAGAAGAAGAAAGAGAAATAGGAGCAGAAGTTATACTGGAGAGGATTATTGTAGAGAATTTCCCTAATATAGCAAGGGGAACAAGCATCAAAATCCAGGAGACCCAGAGAACACCTCTCAAAATCAATAGGAATCGACCCACACCCCGCCACCTAATAGTAAAATTTACAAGTCTTAGCGACAAAGAGAAAATCCTGAAAGCAGCACGGGACAAGAAGTCTGTAACGTACAATGGTAAAAATATTAGATTGGCAGGAGACTTATCCACAGAGACCTGGCAGGCCAGAAAGAACTGGCATGATATATTCAGAGCACTAAACGAGAAAAACATGCA
>RCUC01114483.1:0-21380 GCA_003697995.1 Taxidea taxus jeffersonii | reverse complement strand
AGAGAGAGAGAGAGAGAGAGGAGGAAGCAGGCTTCCTGCTAAGCAGAGAGGCGGATGCAGGGCTCAATCCCAGGACCCTGGGATCATGACCTGAGCTGAAGGCAGAGGCTTTAACCCACTGAGCCACCCAGGTGCCCCTTAAATTCAATTTTTAATAGGAGAATTGTTTCTAGTTAATTTTTTTATATTGAAACTCACCAAATTGGGTTTAAAGGCACCTCAACATCCTGCCTGCTTTACTGCTCCATTACTAGCTTTGAGTATATACTATCAAATACATGTGGATGGAAAATAATTTAAAAGTGACTCATCCATTTGTTTGACATTCCTGCCTCCAAATCTGAGTAGGACCCTACAATAATAGCCTTGCTTGCTGAGACAGGAAACATAAAGCCATGTTCTAATGTCAGTGCATTAGGTACTGGATACCAGTTCAAGCTATATTGAACATGATCCCTATTTTTTTCCATCAATTTACTTTTCATTTTCTGCATTATCTTCCTTTATGCAAATCTCTTTAACCTCACTCATTATTTTGTGGATAAGACCTGTGTTTTATGTTTTTATTTTTCCTAACTCATCAGTACTTACCAGTATATTATACACAGTAGATCTTTGCAAAATCTCTGACAATTAAGAATAGACAAAGACATGGGATAAATCTATTTGAGAATAGCTTCTTTTTTCAATTATACAAGAATAAATGTAAAAACTTTGTGTAAATTAAGAAAGCTTGTGATAATACTGTAATAAATACCCTGGTCTACATCTAAACCCTGTTCACACAGTGATTTAGATCATATATTTGTGCCATACCTTACTATGTACTTGTACTGCATGTACAGAAATGAATGTGGTAACCTTTTTTTTCAGTTGTTTTTAGTTTTTACAGTTGAAAACTGTATATACTAGTTGACACACACAAACCCAGCTACCTACTTTTCATGATGAGTTATAGACATGCTGTGGAAATGTAAATTGCTTCCTTGGAAGATTTCTAATTTTAAGTATTTCCTTTTTACAGTCACATAAAAAGAAGTATTAAGGATTACCCTTTGAGACTCTGAAGACTGAAGGTAATGTCCAGTGATATTTTCTTGAAAGGGTTTTGTCTTCTTGAAAAGTTTCATAATATTTAAGGCCTTGGCTTACTGCCTCAGGTCTTTATTGCCCTGTAACATACTAAATATCTTTCTCTATGTCTACTTAAAAAATAATCTGAAATTATAAATAAAAAAAGAAGAATCCTAACATCATGTCAGAAAGTTTCAGTCTAACTGGGTGTTGCTATACCTCTTCTTTCTTCTATATGGGAATGTATTAGGGCCCTTCCCTATTTTTGAAATGAGTTTGGAACTCTTCTGATTTTATACCTTGCCCTGTTCTTAAATAGACATTGACTCAAAGCCAAAAAGTCAGCACCCATTCCTCCTCAGGAAGAGCTTTACAACTAACTGTACAAGATAAAAATGCATTGGTTACAAACAACAAAACCATGTAGGAAATCATGCAGATGAGATTTAGTGGCTACTTGTAGTCAGAAGTCCAGAATTTCAGGCAAGAAGTATACAATAGACTTGTGTTGCTGCATTGTGTATAAAGAGCTCACAGAGATTGAAGAAGGTTTCTGAGACAAGAGGGGGCTGTAATTACTTTGCTTCTTACATGCATGGTTAGATCTTCCAGCGAGAATAACATGGTAGGGTAATTTATTATAGAAGAGTAAATCACAGATTACATTGGAGGGGGATGGGGTGCTGATCCAACCATCAGTTTTGTGAATACATACATTTAAGCATGTGTGATAGCTTGTTTTTAATTTCTTTACACCAGTGCACACCTCAAACATTCCGTTTAGCAGTGGGATATGCAAATTGTTCCAAATGCAGCAGCAGTACTTTCACCTGAGTGTCAAAACTGTCAGAGAGCTTTAAATCAAATCTTTATAACATTTTTTAAAAACCAGCCAGCCCCAAGATTGAGGCACCTAACTCCCTGCAAAAACTTGATTCCCATGCTTTCAAAATGCTCCAGTATGTCAACAGGGTAATGTCAAAGTTCTAATTCACCTGCTTTCTAATTTTAACCTTTTAAGATTTTATTTTATTTGGCTTAATTACGATATTTTCTACAAATTAATGATAAATGCCTTGATTAATAAAACCAAATGTCAGAGAAAATGACAACTTGATGAAAAATTAATACTCGGCAATATTTTAAGGTACAGAAGTACTAAAGATGTACTCTTAAACCTCATACTTCATCAGCTCTTTTTGAAGGTGGGTAACAGCATTATTCTTGCAGAAGTTTCCAAAGCCACATGTGTAGATACATTTTAGCAATATAATTCTCAGCTGTTGTTTTACTACTAGCTGTTGTAGGTAGAAATATATTCGTAATTTTTAATCTCTCCTTTTTCTCATGATATTATTTATTTTTATTTCACAAAATCAAGGTAAACTATATTTTATGTTGTTTCAAGAGATGAGGCTACCATATTAAGTATCCAGATAGCAACCTGTATGTGTGTGTCTATTTCAAGAGATCTCATGGTATAAAATGTAGTAGGTTGCAACTGGATATCTGTTAGACTGTTAATTAATATGGTTATGAATATTTCAGCCAGAATATCTAAAAATTATTCAGTAGAAGCATTAGATACAGAGAGGGAGCACCTCTATTTCAAAGGGAAGTAGATTTTAATATGGGGATTTACTTTTTCTCAATGTTTTTTTTCCTGAGTTTTCATTAAAAGACCTGAATAGCAATAAAGAATAGTAATTTGCTTTTTTCCTATAAACTCTTGGTTAGATTAAAAAAACCTAAAGATTAAGAAAGTGACTATTTTTCCTTTACTGATAGTCATGGAGTTAAAAAAATTTTAAAGATTCTGTGTATTTTTCCATCTTCACAACATCAGGATAACTTTTTGATATGAATGCTTAATTACTTGATTAAATGCATTATACAGGAATTATAGTCTGTGTTGGTTTTTTATTTTCATATTTCATAGATGAAGCTGCCAACCAAATGAAGGAAGGCACAATGGCCTCTTCTGTGTTGTGCTTTTGTTTGGTTTGGTTGTTAAGGGATAAAAAGACCCACATAATGCACTGTCAGTGAAATGGACACACTTTGACCATCTGTTTACATAACGACATGATGGCCATACGTATCAACAGAAATTTCTGCCAACTAATGTTAACATCACTTTTTTTTTTGTAATATGCTGGGAAGTTCTAGATAGGTGTTTCAGGCATGTTGTTATGCATAGTGAGATAAATAGAGGTAAATGTTGGTCAACATCTTGTAAATACAATTATGCTTATCTCAAAGGGAAGCATTCATCAGTGGAGATTTCTGGTACTATTTAAAATTGGAGATGGATTGTGCTGAATCTTCTTTAGCTGGCTATAGGTTTCATTGTTTTTGTGTATTGTATGGTTCCAGACATCCAGTCTGTACAGGCCAAGCTACTTGATGAGTAGGGGCCACCAACATTGCTGCCCTGACTGCTTACATACCTGCTATGAGTAATAGAGTTGTCAGCTAGTTAATCATTGCATTGTAACTATCTCTGTTCCTTCTTAGCTGATCACTGCCCATAGAAGTTTAAGTTCCCCTGTAGCACAAAGCTTCTATTATGTTTCTATACCTGCATTTATTTGTATACCAAAGCATCTATTCTTTTTTTTTCAAATACTGGTAGATAAGACATGCCACACTTCTTTGACAATTCGTCAACTACATATTAAACAGTGTACTTCCCTCCCACCTTGTTAATTACATCCATCTGCCTTTTACCAATTTACTTCCATATAGAAACCAATTAACTTTTATTCATTAGTTCCAGGATTTGGTCAGGAAATACTAACACCTATGTCACAATTCACAGCTTTAAAGTTTCTCATTGAAATTTTAGTTATTTGGGTCAGTACTATAAGAGAGTATCATCATTTTCCCCAAAATGTTTATGAATAAAGGAGGTAGACTGAAACCCAAAATAATCTTAAAAGACTTTTTGCTTCATGTGACACTGTTTGATCCCAGAAATGAGGACAACTGACCAAACCTTATACAGTTAGATTCTTTAGTTTGGGGAAGTTGGAGTTTATTTTTTAAACTTTATGCTGGTGTGAACACACAACGACCAGTGGTGTTCTTTGAAGAATCTAAACCTTATGGAAAATTAAACCTGTTGGACCATCTCTGATCCAACAGGAAAAAAAAAAAAACCTAAAAATGAATGTTTTCTAATGGACTTAATATACATAAATTTCCAGGTTGAGTACTTATAATTTGACCATAACCTTCTCTCTAAATGATTTTTTAGTCCTTTTGGAAACTGTGTTCTTACCTTTAAGCTCACACTGTTTTACTTTGCAAACTCAAGTAATTGAGACCTTACTGGTTTGAAAAGATTAAGGCAGCTTCCAGAGTTGCCTGTTATATAACTTAAGTACTGGTAGAATAATCAGTTTCTCTCAATAGGATTCATTTACCTTCATTTCCTTTGCAAGCTTGTGTTTATCAATGAATAAACTACATTCATGAAACACATTGCTAAATAGATCAATCAAAAGATATCAAGAAAACTGTGAACATTGTCCAAGATATGTAGGGGATTTCTGTTTCCTGCCTAAATGCTGCTTTCATTCTTCCTCCCTATCTACCATCCCCCTAATATCCAGGTCTCTCTTTGTATCCTTTACTGATGACAAGATGTTTTTTATTCCTCTAATGAAGTGGGAAACAGATTAACATGCTTTCTTCTTGGGAATTAGATTACTTATTGTAGTACTGCTCAACGTATCTTTGTAATACTCCCCAACCTCTACCCACAACTAATTAGTGACTTTTAGAATTAGGGAAAATCTTGGTTGTGTGGTGGCTCTATATTTACCAGTGATCAAGGAAGTGTTAGTAATACACTTGTCAGTATTAAAAAAGAATTAAGTAAATAAAGGGCCAGATGGCCAAGCCCAGGACCTATCAAGAACCCAGTGTGTGTAGGCTGGTCCAACGGAATGAGAAGCGTATTACCAGGCTAAGTGGAATCAGAGTTAGGCTTTCACTTACAAGAAAAAGCACATTTTTCAAATGTGTTTTCTTATGATAATAGTGATTTACATGTTCAGACTTCATTTGTACTAGTAACATTTAAAAGCATATATTTCCTTTTATATCAAGAGACAGGAGTGTTTATGTGTATCAGAAAAGTCTCTTAGAATAGGACATAGTGGCATCAAAGTAATGCAGGTACCATGTAAGCATTTTTGGTGGTTCAGAGAAGATTCTGCTTTGTTCTCTCACGAAAGCCTATGTGTTTACTGTTATAACTTACTTATTACATTTTATTTTAATTAAATATTTGTCTCTTCCAATAGACTCTACTATGGCTTATGATATAAGGAACCTGGTTATGTAGAGGTTGTTATAGTGAATGGCCAGATAAGGGACTAGTAAATATTCTCTAAGTGTTTTCTTACAATAAGAGCATTACAGCAGTGGTTATAATAAGATTAACTTAAAGTAAAGAAATTGTGAAAATGAATTCCCTTCCTTTCCTATGATTTAATAGTCTTTACATGTATACATATATAAATATCTTGTTTCCTACTGTAATTTCCATTTTCATTTATTTTCTTTTATCTTGCAAGTATGTACTTTTGGAAGACATTTTAAATCTTTGTGGTTTCTGGGATAGATAGATGGATCAGTGAATTGCTGGGTAGGTAAACTGGCTAAATAGAATGTACATTTTTTTGAGGGGAGCCTGGGTGGTTCAGTCTATTAATTGTCTGTCTTCGGCTCAGGTCATAATCCCAGGGTCCTGGGACTGAGCCCCTAGTCAGGCTCTTTGCTCAGTGGGGAGGCTGCTTCTCCCTCTTCCTCTGCCTCCTGCCCTGCCTGCTGTGCTCTCTTTCTCTAATAAATAAATAAAATCTTTAAAAAAATAGAATGTACATTTTTTTAAGATTTACGCTGAATGGCTATTCAAATAATGGAGAGAAGATTAGCTAACCATGGGCCTCCCATCTTCTTTCTTGCCATGCCTTCTTTCCAAACTCCAGCAGATATTTAGTAAATGTCTGCTCTGCCAGCAACTTTCCAGGTGCTAGATTTCTGAACAATAGAGCATAGCCCTTATTCTTGAGGGGCCTACTGTCTAATAGGAAAATATAATAAACACATAAATAAACATTAAAAACATAGGTATATAATTAAATGGCTTATTTTGCTGGACTTCTCAGTTCTGGCATGAGTTAGGGAATTTATAGTGGAGAAATTATCTTCAATGACCTGCCGTATTAATAATAGTAGATCACTTCTAGATTTTAAAAATGCAGGTTGGCCAAATTATTTCAGATTATGTTTCATGGGGTGGGTGGCCTTGGGATGAAGATAGATAAAGCAATACTTGCTTTCAAGGTGAATCAGAAAGAAATCAGCTTTGTAAACCTGGCTTACTATATATAATGTAAGTGACCTCAATATGTTTCAGATCTCAAATTGAAAAATCATGGGACTTTTTAAAATGACAAAATATTATCTCTTAAAAAGATTGTTTATAAATAGTCCAGAGTTTGCCTGTGAACTGGATTGTAGTAATGGTAATAAAGGAGTAGGTGATAGAAATGTATATTTTTCCTTCCACTCTTTGGACATGTGTGTGGAATATTTTTGTCTTCTGATCAGATTGTTCATTATGCTCCCTTTGGATGTGTGTACTGTTTGGCCTTCCAGACTTGCATGCTCATTCAAAGGCATTCCAAGTCATTATGCTGGACTTCAGCCTTGTTCAGTAAAAAGGCCATTTCCTCCATCAGCTGTCCACTTGGACATACATACTTTTTACTCTCAAAAAGATTTTATATGCATTCAAGAGTATATTAGATGGATTTGTCAAATTACTCACAGATAATCAGTTTTTTAAAGTTATAATTTGAGCTATGACCTCTCAAACTGTGAATTATAAGGTTTGACCCTTTGGTTCACTGTTTGACACAGCAGCCATTAATTACAGTTTTTAAAGGACATTTTATTTCAGTTAGAATTTGTGTTATGAAAACAGTTTAAGTATTTTTTTCCTTTAACTTTTAGGAATAAACACTGAAGTGTAAATATGTATGTGTGTTTATCTATATATTTATCTATTGTATTTATTAAATATTATATATAAATATGTTATTTATAATAGCTATTTATTACGATAATACTTATTGTCAAATATAATAAATAGCTAACTTGCATAAGCATGCTATAGTCAAGTGTATTTATGCATATGTTTACCACTACATTAAATCTGTTATACATACCCATAAAAAATTTTCTGTAATAACCTGTGAGTTAACACTAAGATCATACTTATTTTATATAACTCTGCTATCAGGAGGACAGTGACTTTTTAAATATGTTTATCAGGGTGACAGAGACTTTATTATTTTTGAATCTAAGCTTTTCACTTTTCTTTTCCTTGACCAAGGGTAGAGAGGTGAGTACCTACCTATGAATGCCCAGTGTCTGGCAGTAATTTGAAAGTCATCTCGATGGTTCAAGGTAGCACGATGAGGGAGAATATAAACTGGTCAGGTGCATTTCACAGATGTGCGTAGCTCAAGGTACTGAAATGAAAAGGACATAGCAGAAAGGCCAGTTTAGCTAAGTGCAGAAAGACATCCAGATGTATGGATTTTTTTTCTGATTAAGTATATAGCTTAGATTGTATTCTTTTCCTTTTAGACCCATTATTTGTGATTTTTAAGGAAATGTTTCCTCTATTTATTTTCTAAAAGCCAAAGTAGAAGCAATATATACTAATTAATTGTAGAATTCTTAACAAGACAGAAAATTTCTGAAATTGTAAGGAAATTTTTATTTTATGAAGTACATTTAATCATTTTCAGATTTCCCAGACTGTCCTGGGATATGAATCTACTAGCTCTTCCCCCCAGTAGCTTCTATTAATACATAATCAAACAATCTCTTAGATAGACACATTTTAGGGATTTTATTTTCTCATGGCAAAAAAATTAATTCTTTGAACTAAATGTAAGGGCTTGTAAATACATCGTAGAAATTATGAAATTTGAAAATAGTTTTCAGAGATAAGTACGCTGAGAAAAATTCAGTTTAATTTTCAGGTTTTTATACTGACCTCATCCTTTTTAATAAAGATACCTATTCACCTTTTCTTATTCTTCGTATTACTTAAAAGCTAATACAGGATGGCATTGAAAATTATTTTTAATTTGGTCCCAGTCTACTTCCTGAGCCCCTAATTTCCAAACTTCTTTCCCACTGTTCCTATCCTGCCTCACCTTCTTTCCCTTAGCACACAGCTCTTTCCACCCACACTGCACCATTTGCTGTCTTCTTAACATACTGTGTCCTTCCATGTTTTATGCCTTTGCTCTTACACTTCAATCAGCCTGTTATGGCCTTCATATGGCCCAGAAAACTGCTCTATTTATCCTCCAAGGCAGAATCAGCACATCTTTCCTTAGTGTTTCCTTCACATTTGCTCACATGACTATAACACTTACCACACTATATCATAGTTTTTACTTGTGCCTGTCTCCTTTCCCAGATGGTAGGCTTCTTAAGGGAGGGAAATATGCCTTTTTCATCTTTGTGTTTGGCTCAGACCAGGTACTCAATAAATGCTTCTTGAATTGTCTGGTCTATCAATAGACTTAGAGAAACTATATCATCAGTTGTATTCAGAATTTATCCACAACACAAACATAGCAAAAAAGTGATCCTTTAAAAAATATGTGTATTAAATTTCCTTTGTGTCACTACATGATTTCCTTTAGGTCTCAGTACTTGTTTTGATACTTATTTCTGTAGCTCAGCAAGGGAACAAAAGTTGTGTCCTATATGCTGTAATAAAATTAAGTACAATTTTAAGACAAAAGATGTTTATTAGGGAAAAAAAATAGGACCAAACCAGTGACTTGTCAAGGGAGTTTTAGATCTTCACAAGTGAAATAGCATGGAAATGGAAGGATTAATACAGAAAGTCTTAGGAGTGTTTAATACTCTAGAATTTTATACCTACCACTATTGATGATTATACTTAGTTTGAAACAGCTTTGTATATGTATAGACTTACCCAGGACCTGAAATTAGGCAATAATTAGCCTCTCAAATGGGTCTGTTTGGAAAGCATTATAAAATAATAGCTCCCTTCCCAAAGAAAGATGCTGCTGTGTTCAGGCTGCACTCATTTAATGGTGTCTCAACTGAAACAGGTGCCTTACTTTCTTTGTTCTCCAGGAGCAGCTTTATAGATTTAAGCACTGAGTATACAGTACACAGTGGCACTATTAACAAATCAGAATGAGGCCAAGGGAAAACTCATCTAGGATCCACACACCTAAATGCAGTTAGTAAACAGAGACACTAACTCTCATTAAGCATAATTAAACCTAATATTGACTGTAAACTGTTACTTACCTTAAACTTCTCTGTAGAGAGTGTGGAAAGGGATTAACCTAGCAGATTGGGACATTAATTACTACCTCTTCACATTAAAGTTACCATCAAGAAGAGCTATATTCATAAATAAAACATAGAAGGGATTGGGAGACTGAAAATATGTAAATTTACTTTATAAAAAGGAAAGAAAAGCCTAAATTAAAAAAAAATAAGGGAACTGTGAGCGATGCCAACCCCAGCAAAATGGAACTCTGGCTAATTACTACAAAAAATAGGCCGAAATAATCACAGAAATGTGTCCTTGCCTTCTGACTGACAGAATCTGTTTCACAGGAGACTCTTGTTCAGCTGAGTCCTCTCTTTTTTTCATGCATAGCTTCCTCCACTGCTGAATCTAATGTGGGGTTTGAGGAGCCGATGAAGGGACCTGGGAGAAATAGAATTTCTTTCTTTTTCCCCCCCTAGTCATTAATAGCCCTTTATTTATGAAATTGATTATGATGATTATATAAATGTTGTTAGATTTGTCAGCAAGAAGGCATAGTGCTTTTTTTGTTTGGTCAAAATGGTCTGGTAACTGGTCTCCTGCTACTATTTAATAATCTCCTTCTTGGGTGCAATCTAAAGAGTATGTTGTGAAGGATATAAAAATGTCAGCTAAATTTAAGATCGACTGTTAAGTTTTTATATTATACTGCTGTCCCAAGGGGGGGAGGCCAGGATCTGAGAGATAAGAATTTAAAGAGAAAAGCAAAGTAATGACAATACAAACTTATCTACAGCCTTAGAATCATCTTTAAAATCTACAGCCTGACTTGCTTGCCATAAATGTATTCTGCTTTCTATTACCTGTTTCCTGTTTCCTTTCCAATAAAGAACCATATACTGTACTCATTTATGGACTTTCCTATTTCTTCACTAGGGTGAGGTTCTAATTTTTGGAACTGAATCCAACCTCCAACTTTGCTTATTTAACATGCTAAGCTTCTAGCCAGGTCACGCTAAATTTTATCTTTCAGGTGCTCATGAGCACCAGAGCAATGTAGTAGTTGTGCATGGGAAAGAGAGAGCCTAGAAATTAAGTGTGGAGCATGTGTTCATTTTAAGAGGATGTGAGGTTTAATTTTAGAATAAAACCCTTAATTTTTTCCCATGAATTTAAAGCTAGTTTCACAGCTCATGAGATGAACTAATGAAACAGAAATAATTAATGGACAAAAATCTATCCTTCATTTTCCCCATTGAACAAAAACTCACAAACTGGTTGGATGACAGAGGATGAACAAAAACAGTGAGAGTAAGAGTACTTCTATCCTCTGTTCTTGTAACAATCGTGACATTATGAAATAACCATAACAATGGCACTCTTATTAATCAGACATATTTATACAGAATTAGTGTTGGCTTCTGCTCTATATTACCTTTAGTTTTACATGAACTTTTATTATCTCTGCATATCAAAAAAGACATGGTGAATGAACAAAGAAGCCCTGTTATGAGACAAGTATTATTTGACATTTTGGGAAGCTCTTATTATAGGGTTTCCTCTTAAGTGAGAATAACGGGAAGGTTGTCATTAGTTGCACTATTACAGACACTCTGGATTGTTAAAAACAGAAATGGAGCCCACTTTTTTCCTTGAGGAAGATTCATCAGTTAGAACAGTTCGAATGATCCAAGACTTCTGTGACTTGTTCCACACCCCACCCCTCAGTCTTCTCGTTTTAACATGTGAAACAATGATCCCAGAAAGCATCTCTTAAGATCATTGTTTTTCCCTTGGTTTACAGAGCTAGTTGGCTGGATGGTTCTCTTTCTCTCTCTCTCTCTCTTTTTTAAAGATGTATAATCATTTTAGATTTCTGGAAAACCTTTGATTAAGCCAAAATGCAAAAGTCTTGCAAGGTCTATAGCCCTACTACAAACCAAATGCCTTTTATACTTCATCCTAAAAGAGGGTAGCTCTTAGTAAGTTCTTCTGAGGTATTCTCCCCAGGCTTATGACAGGTCTGACTGGGAATTATGGTGAAAAAGAGCAGGATTATGGGTAATAAAGAATCTCCTCTTAAAATCATTGGGCCTGGACTTTTAGATTGATCCATGGTCATGTATTTGTTGTTGTTGTTGTTGTTTTTCTACAGCTTGGAATAAAATTTTAAGTCCAAAGAATAAAAAATCACTGTTAAAAAGAGAATAGGTGAGTCACTACACTTGCAATACATCAATTGCCTGAATAAGAACAGCGATTCTGAAAGTGGAGGAAGTAGAGATCAAAATCACCACCACAGGCGCCTGGGTGGCTCAGTTGGTTGGGCGACTGCCTTCAGCTCTGGTCATGATCCTGGAGTACCGGGATCGAGTCCTGCATCGGGCTCCCAGCTCTGCGGGGAGTCTGCTTCTCCCTCTGACCTTCTCCTCACTCATGCTCTCTCTCAATGTCTCTCTCTCAAATAAATAAATAAATAAATAAAATATTTTAAAAAAATCACCACCTCTGGGGTCTTTTCAAATGACCGTCCCCCAAATTGACAATTATTGGTGTAGATACTTGGTTAAGAGCCAAGGATACTAGAAAACAGTTTGACCAACTGATAATTTAGCTGCTTTTATTCTTTTGAAGTTTAAATATATAGAATAGAGATTTTATTATTGTAGAACTTCCCCCTACCCTACATCACATCTTCCTGTCTTATGTTAACAGACACTGAGTTTGGGGGTTCAGTGAGAAAAACAACAAAACCCCTAATAACATATAAGCTCTAAGGAAGAAAAAAGGGCTGCTAATTTTGGGGGGTTTAAACAGATGTAAAAGCAAACTAAGTTTTCTGAATGAGCCACAAAACAAACAAAAAACAAATGAACATTAAACTTCTCCTATTCAACCACCTATATATATATAGCAATAGAACAATATATATATATAGCAATATATATAGCAATAGAATATATATATATAGCAATAGAACAGGCCAAAATTGTTTTGTAACTTTTAAAACACCTAATCTGAATCCTTTTGAAAAAGTTGTTTACTTACTTATTTTTTTTTAAGATTTTATTTATCCATTTGATAGATAGAGATCACAAGTAGGCAGAGAGGCAGGCAGAGAGAGAGGAGGAAGCAGGCTGTCCACAGAGCAGAGAGCCCGATGCGGGGCTCGATCCCACGACCCTGGGATCATGACCTGAGCCGGAGGCAGCGGCTTTAACCCACTGAGCCACCCAGGCGCCCCTTTACTTGTTTGTTTTTAATTTCCAGTGTTGCCTATTATACATTTTCAGTTGGGTGTTAGAAAGATAGGCAAAGCAATTTAACTTGTGGCTATTCTACTAGCCCTAAGTAGGAGGATACTTAAAACCTGTTTAAAACAGGAAAGATCATCCCTGCCTGGAGTCAAGAGATTCTTTGGCTTTGAATTCTAGTATGAAATGTTTTCTCATTTTAGGGACATTCTCCAAGCCATTTATTTAAGACAGGGTCACTCTATATACTTTTTTTTTTTTTTTTTTTTGCTTTTTATAAGGCACTTATTGCTTAAATAGCACTGGAAGGTGGCTCAAAGCAGTATATATTTCCGCATGTCTTAAGTCCCCTACCAGATTATGAACTGTGGGAGCAAGGAATGTATTATTTATAACTTTATATCTTTGTTAGTGCTGTGGATATTGTAGGTATGGAGTGCAGTTTTAGGTGATTCTTGTTTTTAATGTGGACAAGCTGAGGTCAGTGAAGAGAGTCACCGAATTGAAAGGTAATTCAGTGAACTTTTTTAATATCAGAATGTGATTCATCTTACTTTTCAAATACATAAAATTTTCAAGGAGGTAAGTTCACCTGTGACCCACAAATCACTAGTTTCCCCTAGTAGCCAATTATGTATTGCCTGCCTATGACCTAATCTAAAGCTAGTTATACTTTGGGTTTGTACTATGTCCTTAGTAACAAATCCATCCTTTCATTCATTTAAAAACATTTATTAATGCTAACTATGTGTGAATCATACAGATGAAAATATAGGATGTTTGCTGTCAAGACACCTATGGGCTCCTGGGGTCTCAAATACAAAAGAATTCTATGAGTATTCATACCTTAAGAAGGTACTAAAAAGGTTACTATGGGAACATAGTTGATCAAGGTAGAATTCATAAAGATAATACTGGAATGGAGATTTGAAAGGTGAATAGGAGTGTGATACATTTTAAAGGTGGTCAGGGGTGGCAGTGGTGGGAAAGTGGTTGTATTGGGGGACATTCTAGGAACACGTTAACAGTGTGCAAGAAAGCCTGGAGGAATGTGAAAACCTGACTCATCCAACTGCATCTTTGGGTGGAAGTAAGAAGTAAGGTTAGATGGGTAATGTTGGTCAGATTATAAAAAGCCATAAATCCTAAACTAAGGAGATTAAATTTTACCCTATAACTGTTGGTGAGTCATTGGAAGATGAATGTAAGATAATATATTCAAGAGAGTGGAGGTGTAATCTATACCACATAATAATCAAATAGATATGGAGGATGGTGGAAGAGTCATGAGTGAGCCAGGTTCCTAGCTTTGGTGAATTTTAGTGTCATTTATAAAAAGAGAAAATGCTGTTGGCTATTATTACCCCCTCTCTTTTCCCAGCTATACTTAAATTTCACCAGAGATGTTTATCTTCTCCATTTCCATTTCCTCACCAATACATTCACCAGTTCACCTTGTCTGTTTCAGAGATCTTTTTCACTTCACCATACTCTTATTGAGATCTCTTTGGACATTTGATCTTGCTGATCACTTCCTTCTTTTTGAAATGCTTTTTCTGACCTTATTTTCCATGGCATCATGCCCTCCTGATTTTTTCCCTTATGCCTTTATTATTCCCTGATATCTCCTTTATAGGCATATTCTCCCACATCCAGCTATTATATGCTGGTAATCTTCAAGGTTAGATTCAAAGCACTTCTGTTGATGCCCAGCATTTTGGGTATATTTGTAGCCACAACACATTGAGATGTTTAAAGCTCTTTTTGGAGGACCATGTTTCAAAGGTTATTTTTAAGTACATATTATTTTATTCCCTATTATAAGTGACATACAATATTCAACACATGCTGTAGGGGAACTTATATGGTAACTTTGGTTTTAATTATACATCCTATAAAATCTTCCTGATGTTTATGTTTTAACCTTAAGCAATGTGATTAATCCTCCTTGAATCTTGGTTTCTTAATCAGTAGAATATGGGCAGCCATCCTAGCTCTTTAGATTTCATGATGCTATGGTTGGTATTTTACAACTTGAAAAGGATAATGAACTCTAAAGGATGTTCAGATGACACTTTGAATTCCATAGTCAAAGTTTAAAAAATGTTTAACTGCCTTTTCCACATCTACATTTTACACATTGTTTCCTTTATTTAAGACAATTCCATGTTTATGGAAATACATATTCCTAATTCCATGTTTACTTAAAAACTTTTAGACAGTTTTTGCCATGACATTTTATCAAAAGCTTTTTGACAATCTGAATAGATTTCGTATTCTGGTTACTGCACTTACAGATGCTTATTTAATCCCACAGGAAGCCCAGATATAAGATGTTCAATTAACCACCCGGGGCTTAGGCTTTTGGGGCATCGTACCCTTTTATACATATTTCCCTTGTCTGTCTTTGGTTACCAATGTTGCTTTTAAACTTGCTTTTTGTGACTGGTTCACGTTGCCAGTGTATTTCAGTACTCTGTGAAAATGGCCACTTTGAGGGCAGGTTAAGTTAGATATTCAGGGCACAGTATTATCCTTGCTCAGTGCCCATTTGATGCTAATTATTTATCTACATCTAGCTTACTAATTAATTTTAGAATGACCTTTGTATTTGTTATTATTTGAATCTAGAATCTCCTAATTTGTGTGCTCAAAATGTATTTGAGGCATGGGAATCTCCTTAATGTTTTCCTACTAGCTATGTGTGTGTTTGGATGTACATACATACTTATTTTTTGTTACTAATTTAGTGAAACTAATCTTCAAATATTTCTACTTATTGATAGCTAATTTATTACTTTTGCATACCAAAACAAACAAACAAACCGAAACAACAACAAAAGAAAGCTCACTTGGTGTTGGTATTGGTGTCTCTTGCAAATTTGGCCTCATTTTTCTTATTTATTTACCTTACCCAACATCTAACAGATATTTTTTCCTCCCTTAGGATAATTTTTACTATACACTCACAATGTGCAGTCTACCAGGATTATCCCCTCAGACCTTCTACTCTGTGGCCTTTTACTCATCTGAGCAATTTTTCCATTTGAAAAATAAATGGTCTTTTCTCTCATATTTCTTTGTTCTTATCATTTAAGCATACAGTGTGATATTTTCCATTTCCATTTTTCTCTTCCTTTGTGCCCAGTTTTTGGTCCTTGACATTTTTATTGTATAAAAAAGTAAATGGTTGAGCGACTTGTGTGATTTTCTGTTGTAAAAATACTCTAAGGATTGCTCTCTATCTCTAACTAATTGTCCATTAGTGCTCTTTAGAGGAAGTGAGAGATCAGTTTATCTTAGGTTCTGGAAGGAAAAGAGCTGAATAATTAAGAGTATTTATGACTTTTAGCTTATGGCCTCTTTAAATTATAGTTACACATAGTTTGGTCCCAAGCTCGCCAGAGATGGGAGAGTTAGTGAAAAAATTAAATGCAAGTTTACCATTTCTGTCTAGTTTATAAATTCAGATTATTTCTCTTGATTTTTTCAAAATTTCATTGCAAACTTAAAAATCTATAGAATAAAGACTTTATTCAGCCCTAAATAAGGAAAGTTCCTCCACTCAAGTTCAAATGTAAATATTATGCTGTAGTACAATGCTACCAGCTGATTTAATCTTCATTTAAATTTTTTTCTTATGTTTTATTGTTCCTTAATCCTGTGGGTAAGGATAGCAGATGAAGCATTATGAACTGTTTATCACTGTCACACAAAGTCAGTCACAGGAAGTAAAAAACATATTACAATATAAATTCTTTAGACTAGAAACCATGGTTCCTCCATGAATCTTTTCTGTAGAAGATCCACCAAAGAGTAAATACTCAATCAATATAAATTGGTGGTAAAAATTTCTAGTTTTGCTTTGAGAGGGAGCTTTTAAAATAATGAATCTTGGTTAGCTTTAGGGAAAATCTCTTTCCTGAGATGGTACATATTGAAAAGCGCAGATAGTTGTGGAGGCACTCAAATAGAGATGAGTACATTCTTAGTACATTGTGTAGGGAGTGACATGCGTGGAAGTCCATTAATAGTGATGTATGTTGTGTTCCTTTCATTTTATTTTGCTAATGAATTTAGTATCAGATTGATGGGTGCTTGGAACAGAAGACAATTTGCAAAAGTAAGTAGAGCAGTGTACATATCCCAGCTAAAGGCCTACAAAGCAATCTTAATTGGAGGTCGAGCTCTAGATACAAAAGGATAGGTGGAAACACATGCTTCTCGGCATGCATGAATTGAACTAGTAATCTTTTGTCTTTGGATTCATATTTCTTTACAGAGGCTGACATCACCTCCTAGGTAGCATTTGGAAATGTGTGGCTGGAAGCTCTACTGTATTTTAGTGGACAGGGTTAAGAGATGACTTTAAGTCCTGTGATATATCAACTGATTACTTAGAAGGGAGACTTGACCAGCTCTCAAAGTCAACAGCATTCTTGTAGAGAAATGCTATTTGGGCAATCAGATAGGTATCCTTTATAGCAGTAGTTTTCAAACATTTTCATAATAACCCACTAAAAGAAATACAATTAAATCATAACCTAGTACACACAGAGACATACAATTGAAACAAAAATTTCACAAGACAGTATTTACCCTTCCTATGTGTGACATCTACAAATATGTCACATTCTATACTGTTTTAACTCATTTTACCTTATGCTATTTTTTCCTTTTCTTTAAAGGTCTACAACCCACTATATTAATTTCAAAACCACTTATAATATACCCTACAATTTGAAAAACAGTGTTGTAGAGATCTTTACATTTCCTGGTAAGAACAAGATAGAGACATAATGACTGAAGAATTGCCTCTAATATGATTTGGTTTCCTTTTACCCTAAGCAGAGCAATCTGATACTAAGTTCATTACCAAAATAAAGTGAAAATAACACAATATACATTGCTATTAATGGACTTAATGCATGTCACTTCCACACATGTGTGACTATGGTCCAGGTTCGTTTTAGAAACTGGGCCCATATGCCAACCATCCAGGTATAAAGCCTGATTGCCATCTTTGCCCTCTGTTACCATGACAATGAGGAAAAAGACCCTGGAAACACTATCTCAGTTCATTCACAGCATTTGGATGCAAAAACTCGAAGTTGCCTCTGTGGTGCATATTAGGAACTATGTGGTATTATGTTAAAATGAACAGGATTCAATGAGATGAGAGTGAAACATTCTGTTCTTCCTATTAAAGTGAGTCATCCCTAAATTGTGGGATTGTGACTTGGCATATTGGGCCTCTCCCTTGCATGTTGTTGACTGAAACAAATGTGAAGTCAAGTAGCCTGCATGTTTTGGTGCAGTGCCCAATTTACCATGGTTGTATAAATTTTTGGTTTCTTAGAATATTATCAGAATATTAGCTTCTCAGAGTGTTTTTAAGGGGCATGGTTACTGATGGCAAGCCTGCCATTGCACCTTAATTTTCTTCATGTCCTTCACCTGAAGTGATTATCCCAGTTAAATCTAGTCCACTGTTCTCAGCTAAGGGAGGGAAAGGTTAATTGGGGAAAAAAGCAGCTTTTGTAGTGATTTTAATATGTCTTTCTAGTAAAGGACCATTATTTGGCTATCCAAGATACCTACCCTTTTCTCTTAAAAGTCATCAGGAAATAAGCAGAACAACATTTAGTCACACAGTGGTGAGTTGAGCGTGGGCAGTTTTCTGCTCTCATCTTTCTGGTTCACGTACTATTCTCATGAACATTTGTCTTCCTGCTTGACTGAAAAGACTGGGATTTAGCTTCATCCTTGACTTTGTCATGTTCATCTAGTGACAACTGCAGAATGGCTTAAGTAATGAATTGGAGATTTATATCTGTAGGACCTGGGTGAGCTTCATGAACAGAGCTCAGGAAACTATCCTATTTATTTTGGTCCTCAACCTCTTGGTACATAGATAGATAAGACTGAGTTTTAGTTAGAGTGTCCAGGTAGATAGCAGGAGGTACAAGTATCTTGTTTCTGGCCATTTACGGACTTGCCCAGAAGTCTCTGGAACTGGAGTTGTCAGAATTCATTCGTCATGGGGTAGCTAATGCTACTGTACTAGTTACCCTAGGCTGGTGAGGGGGTGAATGCTTGATTTCCAAAATCCAGGTAACCATAATAGCAGTAGTACTGGACCCACCAGCTCAGTTGGATAGTTGTGTGGGATGAAGTACAGCCCAAGACTCCCATTTATAAGCCACGATAAAAGTGGTTTCCTTCGGAATTGCTCTTAGCCTTTCTATAGTAAAGGAAGTTTGCCTGCAGCAATGGGAGCTGCAGTTGAAGGCACCGTTGTTTCCCCTGTTCCCCAGTATTAGACAGGTCAGGGTAGAATCTACCTAGCTTCACAAGATGTTGTTCCAGCTAAGACCCAGTATCTATTCCTCTGCTGTTTCTCTCAGGGAGTGAATGGCTTCTCATAGTATTTGTTGTTGAGTGTACTTGAGGTGTCATGAATATTCTTTTACTTTGAAACAGACTTGTGACTATTCAGTTTTCACTTTCTCTCATGTTCCTATTGAAGAATGCTGGAACTGGCACTTCTTAAACCCACTCTTTGCTTGGGTGGATCCATCTTGACTCCATAGTCTCAGCTTAAAAGATACCTCTCCAAAGCAACTTTCTCATACCATTCTACGGTAAGACCCTCTTGTTAATCCATACTGCAGTAGCATGATTATTTCCTCCTTAACATACATAGTTCTAGGAAACTGTAAGAGTGTAAGTGTGTGTATGTGCATGTGTATCAATAATTGCATTTACATTTAGTGTAACTATTGACTTTTGAATTTATGTCTTATATTTTGTTTCCTGTTTGTTTTGTTTCTTGGGTTTTTTGTTGTTGTTTTGTTTTGTTTTTTGCCTTCTCTTTCCATTCCTCCATTTCCCATTTCCTGCCTTGTTTTGGATTACTTGAATTTTTTTTTTAGTATTCCATTTTAATTTATTGATCATGCTTTTGACTATATATCTTTGTATAGTTTTTTAGGGGTTCTAAGGTTTCCAGTATGCTTACTTAAGTTTTCATAGTCTTCTAAGAATCAGTATTTTATCACTGCAAGTAGAATGTAGAAATCTTGCCACCATGTAAGGTAGTTTACTATCCCAATTTTGCATTGTTGTCATCTATTATATCTACATAGATTGAACCCTCTTTAGATAATGTTATATTTTCACTTTTAACTGTTAAACATATTTTAAAGAACTCAAGAAGAGAATAATAGTTCATTATTTTTACTTATATGTTATCATTTCTGTTGCTTTCTCTTTATTCTTGATGTATAAAGTTTCTTTTTGTATCATTTTCCTCCTGTCTGGAGAACTTCCTTGAGTAATTCTTTTAGAAAAGGTGTCCTAGCAACACATTTTCTTAGTTTTGTTTTCATCTGAGAAAATCTTTATTTCACTTCATTCTGAGAAGATATTTTTATTGGGTATAGAGTCTATGTTGACATTTTCTTCCTCTCAGCACTTTTAAAAAAGGGGTGTCATTTCCTTCTGGCTTCTATAGTTTCTTTTTTCTTTTTTTAAAAGATTTTATTTATTTATTTTAGAGAAAGAGTTCAGGGGTGGGGAGGAGGGACAAAGGAAGAGGGAGAGAGAAATTCTCAAGCAGACTCCCTGCCTAGTGTGGAGCCCAGCATGGGGCTTGTGGGCTCGTGGGGCTCCATCTCATGACCCTGAGATCATGATCTGAACTGAAATCAGGCACTTAACCAGTAACCACCCAGGCACCCCTGGGTTCTATGGTTTCTGTGGATATCCACTGTCATTTGAATTGTTAGTCCCCTATAGGTGATATGTGATTTCCTCTGGGTGCTTCCAAGATATTTTTTCTTATCTTCAGTTTCTACACTTTAATGTTCAGATAAATTGAAATGTTGTATTGGGCATGGATTATTTTTGTTTTTATCCTATTTGAGGTTACTACACTTCTAGAATCTTTAGTTTTATCTATTTCACAAAATTTGGAAGTTTCCGAATATTTTTCAAATATTTTTTCAGCACTGTATTCTTTTTCTCCTTTCCTTCTTATACTCTAATGACAGGAATGCTAGACTTCTTGTTATTACCCCATAGGTCCCTGAGTCTTTTAAATTTTTTTTCTCTTTGTTCTTCATATTAGATCATTTCAGTTGAACTATCCTAAGGTTCAGTGACTCTTTTCTTTGTCATCTTCATTTTGTTATTGAAAGTATCTGTGATCTTTTTGTTGTTTATTTTATATTTCCATTTCAAGACTATTCCTTGTTAGAACATTTTTGTAATATCTATTTTAAGGTCTTTATCAGACAGTTTCAACATTGTATCATTTCAGTGTTCGTGGCTGTTATCTTTTCTCATGTGAATTGAGATTTTCCTGGTTCTTCATATGCCCAGTAATTTTTCTTACTAGAATCTGGACATTTTAAATATTATGTTATGTATAGTTCAAATAAATTAAATAATTTATATAGCTTATGAAATTTTGAGTCTTGGAGACTCACAAATTATACAGAGAATGTTGATATTTTTGTCTTAGTGGGCAGTTGATGTAGTTAGATTCAGGACAGAAGTTACAAGCTGTATTTTGTGGTTCCAATGCCAGCTTTATTTTCAGATTTGTCCTGTGTATGTACCAGAGGTTGTCTTGGACCTAGGCACAGACCTATGTGTTATTTTTTTTCTTAGTTTTTTTTTTTTTTTTTTTT
>ML098522.1:6082-25696 GCA_003697995.1 Taxidea taxus jeffersonii | reverse complement strand
TTTTTTTTTTCCCTTTGGCAGCAGCAGCAGCAGCAGCAAACATTTATTCATTATTTAGGATGAGTCAGCTTCTCTCTCAGGTACTTTGCATATATTGTTTTGTTTAATCCTCACAAAAATCTTTGGGATAACTACCGTTATTAGCATCATTTTGTAGGGGAGCAGCTGAAGCATAGACAAGTGAGTTGCTCAAAGTCACACATTTGGGAAAGTCATGTGTCATTACAAAGCCAAGTGTTTTAGATTTTAACTTCCTTAGGCACTCTCCGATTCTGCCTCTTAAACCCTTCCTGCGTGACTGAACCACCTCAGTTTCTTGGGGCAGGGAGGACGGATGTAATTCAAAATACCCTCAAAGGGGAAAGATTGTTTTTCATCGACCCAACAAAAATTTTTTGAAGTACTTATGACAATGCACAGGGAATCACTCCCTTAAGGCCTTTGCAGTCTGGCTGGGGACACAGATGAAGCACAGGTGGCTTTACAGCGTGTTAAGGGCTCAGGTAAAACACTGGAGAGGGTATTAGGAGAGCATAGAGGAGGATATGACCCCCATCGGAGGGAGTCGAGGAAGGATTTTTGGAGAGATGGGATCTGAACAGTGAGTGGGTTTTTGTGTGGAACTCCTGTAGTACAGAGAAATGGTCCTTCTAAAAAGTGGTTGTAGGATTGCCATAATGTCTGGTGCTTTCTTGGTTCTGTTGCTTTAGCATAATAGCAGTTTTTCGGTAGTAATATTGGTCTCTGTCTCTGGGATCCTTTAGGAATTAACACGGCCATCTTTCTGGGATTCACTCTGGACAGGCCAGAGTGAGCTCATGGGTCCTTGCCAAGACCACAATTCTGGGATTCCTACAGTTGCTTCACATCTTATCTCTGCTAAGAAGTGTTCCGAAAGTTGTTTACAAATGCTGGTCCAGGGGCGCCTGGGTGGCTCAGTGGGTTAAGCCTCTGCCTTCGGCTCAGGTCATGATCTGAGGGTCCTGGGATCGAGCCCCACATCGGGCTCTCTGCTCAGCGGGGAGCCTGCTTCCTCCTCTCTCTCTGCCTGCCTCTCTGCCTACTTGTGATCTCTGTCTGTCAAATAAATAAATAAAATCTTTAAAAAACAAAACAAAACAACAACAACAAAAAACAAATGCTGGTCCAGGGAGCCTTCTCCTAGCTCTTTACCCTCTGTTTTCATGGTTCTGTTTTCCTGTGGTTGCCCTGGTGGGCCTCTCTCTTTCCCAGCAGGAACTTCTGCCAGCCAAAGACTCTGGACTTCAGGTACCTCAGATGCCTTGGAAACTTTTTGCTGAGTTAGCAATATCAACCTCAGAGAAGTAAAATATATAAAATCATGTGGGGTGGGGGATACCTCTTATTTAATATGCTTAGGACTTTGTAGCTCTTACAGGAGGTAAGATTGTTTTAAAAGTGGCAAGCCTGAAAGAAGGTAGAGGCCAGGGATTAACTGCCTTCTACTTCCCACAAAATAATGCATCTTTCTCCAGAAGTTATTTTATAAGGTCACAGTGTTCACCCTCCTGAGCACGGCAGTCATCTTCCCACGGAATATCAAACATTTACCTTGACCTCAGTTCAATGGCTCTCTTTGAAAGGACAGAAAGCATGTTTATAGGGTGCCTAGGCAGTGTGCTTTAAAGAGAGAGGGCAGATTAGTGGGGTTTTTTTTAGTGGGGAATTTATTAGAAGAAGGATCTGGTGGCTAGCATGAGGTGTCTGAGGCCATATCCAGGCAAATGGAACGTGGGAGAGCTGTGGCTGGAATCAGTTTTTTCTAACCTAGCAGGTATCTTCCAGTGTTGAGACACAGGTAATGAAATGCGGTTTCCCCCATCTCTTCCTTCTTTCATTCTCCTTAATGATTGCATCCAGCTGTGTGTGGACACACTCCATCACCCTCCCAAGAAAGGGGTTTTGCTTCCTTAGAGTTTAATTATTACTAACCAGGTTGCAGGAGTCTCTTTTTACTTGGTTTCCAGCTAATTGCTTTCACTTTTTTTTTTTTTTTTTTGGACTGGTTACTTTCTTCCCTTTCTCTTTTGACCCCTGTAGCTTCTCCTGGTTTCCACTTTCCTTCTGTTACCCTTTGAATTCCTTTGTGTATGTTAACTTTAAGCTGGTTGTCACAAGATTTATAAGGTATTCATCACCTGGACTTGACACAATCTGGAATTTTCCTAGGACGACTCCCCCCCCCCCCCCCCCAAACTTTTCTTTCCTTTTCTTCTCTTCTCTGTGTAATTTTTCATTTTTTTTTTTTTTTTTTTTTCCATTTTATTTTATTTTCTTTCTTTCCTAGGACTTCTGAAGTTTAATTTCTAATACCAAACAAAGCCATGCTGCATTACAGCTTAAGCATCAGTCACAAGCCAAAGAAATTCTACCTAAGCCTCATTTTCTCATGTCCCTGTCATGTTACATTGCAAAGGTGGACACAGATTTCTTGGTGAGGCAAGAAAGGTGCTACAGTTGGGGGAGGGGGAGGTAGGGATGATGTTTCAGGAAACCGATCAGACCCATTCACTTCATGAAAAATGAGGTAAAGGCTTGGCTGCTTTTGAGTGGGATTCTCGTCCTTCTATATCTAAGATGGAATTTTTGGTTGTTTAGTGAAGATGTAAAATCATAAGTTGTTACTCAGGTAAGTACTGATCTTATCATATAGCATCACATTAACAATTCCTCATTCCTGATTAGGACTCTCAAGGCACTTTAGAATTCATTCCAAAAAGCGAAATAAGTCAGTCGGAGAAAGACAACTATCATATGATCTCCCTGATATGAGGAAGTGGAGATGCAACGGGGGTGGGGGTTAAAGGGGTAGGAAAAGAAAAAATGAAACAAGATGGGATCGGGAGGGAGACAAACCAAAAGAGACTCTTAATGTCATAAAACAAACTGAGGGGGGTGGGGGGAGGGGGGTTGGGAGAGGGTGGGGGGTTACATTATATGTTTAAATGAAAATAAAATAAAAATTAAAAAAAAATTCATTCCAAGAAATACAAAGATATCTTAGTGATATTTCAGTTATTAAATATTCAGTTAGTGAATACATTAGCTTTTGTTGCATCTTTTCTCCTTGGTGTCAAGCTTTTAGTCATTCCATTATTGTTTATAGTTTGTGCCTCTAACAGAAGCCAAGCAGAGAGCAAGAAGAGAAATTCCATTTTGCTGCTTGTCAGTACAAGCAGAGAGGGAAGGGTTGAGCATGGTGAGAGATGGGGAAGAGTCTGGCTGGTGAGCAGGTTGAGTCCTACCTAAAAAAGGTTTTGCAACCTCTTCATCAGAAGTGGTTAGGGTCACCCTTTTAAAGGACAGGTGCCACTTTTGTTCATTTCTCAATCCTGGCCACTGCTGGTGGGTAATAATTGGTTCCCTCTCCTGAATTAGGGTCTTCAAACATTCCCAGTTTAATTTGGAGGACCTGTTGAATGCTGTAGGGAGGGAGGAGGATAGGTGGAGAAAGAGAGCTACAGGTGGTAATAAGTATTCACCTTACTGTGCTTTAAAATCTTCTAGTATGAGGATCAGGTTGATGTTTTGTGGTGTTTTTCAAGATTGCATGATGCAGTAACTTATCAAATAATAAGTAGAGAACCTACTGCCTGATTTACAGAGCATCAGATTTACAGTTATCCAGACGGCATCACTTCTCTTTGTACTTTATAGTCTCCATTCACAAAATGAAAATTATGGCATTGTCCTTGACTCCTGCTGAAATCATTGTAAAGATTACTTATGTATTTGTATCCTTGTGAGGCTTTGAACATACATTTTATTGAGCATCTTATGTGTATGCATGTGGGCGAAACTTTTTTCTTAAGGGTCCTATTGATCATGTTGGGAAAGCAAGACATGGTTACAGATTGATTGCTTTGGTGTTTCACAGAAAGGGTAGTTTTCATTTGCTGTCTGCCAACCACGTAGAAAATTTCCTACTATCTCCTGGTCCCAGGAAGGATTCATCAACTTTCAATAGTCTATGAATTATAACTATAATATAATGTGCTGGTTTTTTTATTGTGGTGAAATATAATATTTATAATTTTAACCATTTCTAAGTATTCAAGGCAGTGTCATTAAATGCATTCACAGTGTTGGGTAACCCTCACCACTATCTTTACCCAAAACTTTTTCTTCCTCCTCTATAGAAACTCTGTATTTGTGAAGCCATAAATTTTCTCTCCTCCTTCCCCTTAGCCCCTAGTAACCTGTATTCTATTTTCCATCTCTATGAATTTGTTTATTCTAGATAGCTCATATAAGTGGAACTGTACAGTATTTGTCATTCTGTGTCTGGCTCATTTCACTAAGCGTAATGTTTTCAAGGCCCATCATGTTGTAGCATGTATCAAAAAGTCATTACTTCTTATGGCCAGATGTTATCCTGTTGTATGAATACATGGTATTTTGTTTATCCATTTATCGTGTGCCTTATACTTTAATATAGGAAAGGATTAAATTATAATATAAGGTATAGGTGATTTAATAACTAAGTAAGGGATACAGGAAGAATGTACTTTGTCAGAGAAGAGATAAAGAGTGGGTGGGAACCCTGGCTCCAACATTTACTACCTGTGCAAGCTCAGGCAAGTTGCTTAGTCTGTCAGGCCTTGTTTACCTCATTATACAATGGCAGTAATTATGGTCTAACTCACAGGGTGGTTGTGAGGATTAAGTGAGTTAGTATATGTATGGTTCTTAGAACCATGCAGTACTATAACAGTATAAGTGCTATTTTGCGATTTATCACTATTATTATTAATATAACGTAATTACTGTAATGTAGTTACTACTTCATCGTAGTTGATGAGCATCCCATAGAAGAGATCGGAAATGTGCTAGGCTGTAACGAAACTCTGCAAGATGTGATTAGAAAAAGAATTCCAAGGTGACTCAGGTGTGTACAGAGGACACAGATGGGATGTTTATGTAGGAGACAGGTGCCACACAGTGGTTAAATGAACAGCTTTGGAACCCAACAGACCTCTGTTCAAATCACAGGCCTGCAATAGACTTGCTGTGACTTTGGGTATAACCTTTCTAAGCTTTAGTCAGAATTTATAATATGGGGATAATAATGGTGATAACCTCACAGGATTATGAGGATTAAAAGAGAGTTTATGTAAAGCACTGAGCACGTTATGTGGTGAGGAAAAGACTTTAGAAAGGAATAGCCTCTATTAATTCAGTACTTTTGATCTCCATCCTTTTTTGTCATTGTTATTAGTACGATCTAATTGGGTCATAGTGAAAGATACTGTTGGAAAGGTATTGAGGTAAAGACAGAGGAGTTTGCACTTAAATTTAGGTATTGGGATGTCACTAAAGTTTTCTGTGAGAGCAAGAGAGAATGAATGTGTGTGTGTGGTGTGTTGTTTGTGTGTGTGGGGTGTGTGTGTGTGTGTGTGTGTGTGTGGGCAAGAGCATTAGAAAGGGGAGGACCTTGCTGAAACCAATGACTTAGCAAGATCAGTCTGTTTATACTGTGCATATAACTTGGGGGGTAGAGAGAAAAATAGATAAACCAGAGGAAACAAAACAGTTTATGTAATTTTTAACAATTGAAGGGAAATCAGTAAACACAAGAAAATATTTGAAGGCAAATAGTTATTTCCCTTGCTGGGTATTCATCATGTGTCAGACACCACACGAGCCCCTCTGTATTGATTACTGTCATTTCATGTACCCGGTAACTTTATGATGGGAGACGCTTACCCTTGTCTCCAGATGAGAAGTCAGGGGCGTAAAGTGGCTAAGATCACACAGGGCGTGCAGAGACCGCGAGCACACCAATATCTGTTTTCGCCTCTTTCTCATAGTAAGAACAGTTCCATCTGGGCATGTGGCCCACGCTTCCTAACCTCCTTTGCAGTTAAGTGTGATTAGTGACAAAAAAAAAATAGTGTTGTGGGTAATTTCGGGGAACTACCAGAGAGAGTTGGCTTGTCCCTGCCGCCCCTTCTTTCCTTCTCCATCCCTCCTTCCTCCTGCCCTAGGTGAAGCTTGTCTTGGAACAGGGCTGCAGCCAGGAGATGGCTGGAGCAACCCGGGGCCTCTGGGCTCTGGGGAGCAGAGCCTGTGCACCAGCCCGGCACTGCCAGCCTGAGGGCGTTTCTATAAGAGAAAAATAAGCTGCTCTCCGGGATTTCCTGTTATTTTCTCAGCTGGTGGGCATCCTCACTAACAGAGATCACCCAGGGCAGAACTGGGAGTTGGCCCCGGGGCACTCTGGCTCTGGGGCCCATTGTGGCCGCTGCCTCACTGTACTCTTTCCCTTGGCAGCCCTCAGATAGTCACTGGATTTTGTAAGGAACGGTTCAAAACTAACTCTGGTGTTGCTCGGAAAGCCACACTTACTGAGGGCGGGCAAGTGTCCGGAAATGGATTCAAGAATCCAGTGGTGTTTTCTCTCAGCCACGTAGAGAAACTTGAAAGCTTTGCTACTTTTACCTCCACCTAGATGCGATTTCTTGTATTTCTTTTTCTTTTGCATAAGTAAATATTCCTAATCCTGAGAAAGTCATCCTGCCACAAAAGGAAAGAAGTTGAGGCGTGGTTTCTTTGTCTTAATTATCAAGGGCAGTGATTAATTAATGGCTTTTGGGAAAATGACACCTGTGTTTAAGCAAAGGACCTATATAGCCTTTACTAAGAAAATAGCAAATTCGGGAGCACCTGGGTGGCCCAGTTGGTTAAGCGTCTGCCTTGGGCTCAAGTCATGATCCCGGGGTCCTGGTGATCCTCAGTAGGGAGTCTGCTTCTCCCTCTTCTTCTCTCTCCCAAATAAATAAATAAAATCTTAAAAAAAGAAAAAAGAAAATTCTGGAAAATCATTGATAAGAGGTGAATGTGCTCTTACATGCTGCAGAGCTATAAATCTGCGATTGTTATTTTTGAGCAATAATTAAAAGGTGTTGGAATTATGACAGTAGATCAGTTGCTGACAATCTGAAGTACTGGCCTGAATTTCTAAGAGGTTACCAATGTTACATGTTAGTAGAAATCATCAACCTGACATACTTTCTGCAGGAAACAATTCAGTCATCATCATTACTTATAGAGACGTCACAGTGTTGAAGGCTGTGTGGATTGGGGCTGGCTTTCAAATAAACTGGGTTTTATTCTGCCTGTGCTCTGAACAGATTGAGTGATCTGTATCTCGGGGACTAGTGGAGAAAGATGTTGTATTTAATAATCAGGGGCAATGTGATGCTGGCTCCTAGAGGATCTGAAGATCCTACCATCTTTCTAAGTCATATTCTATACCTGAGCTCTTCAGACAAGAGCTCCTCCGACAGTCTAAACTGAATTGTGCAGAGTCTCAAGAGGTCAATAAAACTTTGAAAAGATGTAAAATAGTCAATCAATAACTATACCATTTCAGTGTTGGGAACTAAGTGAATTGTAAAAAAATAAAGTATTTAAACTGCTTCAACCTGGCTCCATTTTAGCTATAAAAAATACTTGTCTTCTTTTCATTATTCTTAATTATTTAATTTTTTAAAGTTATCTTGAATCTTCAGGAACAGCTTAAACAAATAAAAATTAAGAAATTTTGAGATACTGTTGGCAAGGTTTTTGCTGTGCTTTCCTAATCTAATGGGACTGTGACGTCTTACATTTAAGCATTTTAAGAAGCATTGCTACTAACTCAAGGTGAGATCAAGGGTAGTTATATGTACATTTGAGGTACTGTGGTGTAATGGAAAGAGCATGTACTGTAGAGTAAGAAATCTCCCAATCCTAATGCCATGTCCAAGCTTAACTTTTGCAGAATGGAAATGGAAAACATAACCACTCTATATCTTGTTGAGAAGATTAAGTGAGATAATATATGAAAGTTCTTTATAAATCTTAAGGAACTATACAAATGTTAGATGTTATTATACTTGGCCTATTTTTATGCAACATCTTAATTTTTTTTTTCTTTAAAGCCTCTACTACTATGTTTTAAATGCACTGAAGTCAAAATATATTGTTTTAGAAGGCCTTATTTCTCAGCCAACATTAGAGGCTCGAGAGAATGGACGCACTTGGTTGAAACTTGCTGTATGGCTTTGGCAGTGAAGTTTAAGGCAGAAAAATAAGCTGAAGATTTCATACTTTTGGGTTGAAAAGCAGTCATTTTTCACCTTTAGTAACCTTTATGCAGAATGAAAGCAAGTTGGAACTGGGAGAGATTTTGATGGTTAGTTAAGCCAATTCCTTCATTTGTGGTTGAGTAGACTGAGATCCCGAGATTAAGTGACTTTTTTTTTTTTTAAAGATTTTATTTATTCATTTGATAGACAGAGATCACAAGTGGGCAGAGAGGCAGAGAGACAGAGGAGAAAGCAGGCTGTCCGCAGAGCAGAGAGCCCGATGCGGGGCTCGATCCCACGACCCTGGGATCATGACCCGAGCCGAAGGCAGCGGCTTTAACCCACTGAGCCACCCAGGCGCCCCTTAAGTGACTTTCTTAATCTCAGGATCAAACCAGGAACAAACAGTGACAGAAAAGGCAGAACCTCTTGAATCCCAAGCCAGTGTTCATTTCATTTTGCCATTATTTTTTAAAATTTTATTTTATTTTATTTTCAGCGTCATTATTTTTTAAAAATCACTGATTTTAGTATTTGTGAAACTTTTAAGGTCATTTTCCAGTGCTTATGGCCATTTGAAATTAAATCTGGCTTCAAAAGATTTTACATTAAGGGACACCTGGGTGGCTCAGTTGGTTAAGCAGCTGCCTTCGGCTCAGGTCATGATCCCAGCGTCCTGGGATCGAGTCCCACATCGGGCTCCTTGCTCGGCAGGGAGCCTGCTTCTCCCTCTACCTCTGCCTGCCTCTCTGTCTGCCTGTGCTTGCTCTCTCTCTCTCTAACAAATAAATGAATAAAAATCTTTAAAAAAAAAAAAAGATTTTACATTAAAAAAATGTTAGTACCTTTTTGTTTTTGATCGTTGTAATGTGGTTATAAAAGAGGAGGTCCTTGCTCTTAAGATTAAAAAAAAAAAACAATAATTACTGAATACCAGGGTTTATGCTAAGTACTTTTTAAGATACTGACATCTTTTCTTTTATAACATGCATCCTTAAGAGATTTGATCAATTATCTCTCTATGTCATGGTGGACTTTTTGGCCTCCCAATGATTTTCTTATTCCTGCTTCTGAAAAGTAGTTAGAGGTTATAAGAAATGGCCACTATGGGTCTCAAACTTGTCCTATCTTCTCTTACCATAATAAGCTATTGAATGAAAAAAATAATAAGAATAAACAAATAAAAGGCTGGGATTTTATAAAAGGGTAAAAACCAAACTTAGTAAAGACCTCATTAATTTAAACTCCTATAAAGGAATGTGAACAATGCCTAAAATGAAATTTACTTTGCTACCGGAATTCTTTCTTTATTGCCTATGTGAACTAATAATGTGAGTAAGATGAGAAAGGGAATGCTTTAAATGGTTAAAAGAACAAAATGTTTCTGAGCAGGCTTCAGTGGTTGGAATACTGATTAACATACATATAAGAGGCATACTAATTGCAGACAGCCTTATCTGGTCATTACAGCAAGTCCCCCAGGACCTTTCTGTTACTTGGTGGAAATTGAAAGTAATAAATTTGCTTTTTTAAATAATTATTCTGCAATTAAGAATTGCACAAATTTAAATCATTTTCTCCTGGCATTGCTCTGATTAATGGACTTTAAGCAAATAACTACATGCTCCCTCACATATAGTACAAAACAGATACTGACATATAAAAAATAAAGATGGTGACTCGGTTTGTTAGAAAACCTCCTTCTTTCTAGCTTCCACATTACTATTTTGACAATAAATTTTAAAATCTCTTTTCCATTTTTTCTTATTGATCCATGTCTGAAGGTTCATATTGATCTTGTTCTTAACTTAATAGAAGTAACAACCTTCTTAGATCTCAGGACTAATCTTTTTATTCTTTGATAGAGCAAAGAATAAAAAAATTTGTTTTTCCTGTTGATGTGAGGATTGAAGCCTTAAATAGAAGGGAGGTATCAGCAGTTTCATTTTTCAGAGACTATAGCTCCTCTTTTAAATTGTGTCCATTTTCCTTTTGTACATGTAGAGCAATCACTTATTAAAGTGGTATGTTATTTCTCTGACCTAGAAGAAGACACCATGTAGTCATCATTCTAAAGATATTGGTGAGGCATCTTTTGTTAACTATTTTTTTAATGATAATTTAGTCCTGCTTTTTATTTTTTTAAAGATTGATTGATTGATTGATTTAACAGACAGAGATCACAAGTAGGCAGAGAGGCAGGCAGAGAGAGAGGGAAACAGAGCAGAGAGCCCGATGTGGGGCTCGATCCCAGGACTCTGGGATCATCACACAAGCTGAAGGCAGAGGCTTTAACCCACTGAGCCACCCAGGCACCCCATCTTTTGTTAACTATTGAAATATTCTTCTTGGGTATCATTACCAAACATCTGATGGGCTGTTGTGCCATTTAATTTTTGGCCATGTTTTATTTTTCCTAGTATTAAAATAGCACAAAGCAAAACGAAAATAGCCCAAGGTCTGACTTCACTGTTTGTACATAAGAAACTAAACATTTTTTCATTGGGGGGAAGGAAGGGTGAGATGGATTCTCTCTGTTGTTTTCTACCTCTCTATTTCTAGAGTTTTTATCTTGCTCGGATAACTTTCTGCCTGGATATAATATTTGGTCCTTGGCTTATCTTTTTTTCTTCTCTCCCTATATTTCTCTAGAACTCAGAGAAACACCACTTTGATCTTTGTTGGGACAGGAAATAATTTCCAACTATTTAACCATCTCTAGCTAACACACTAGAGAAGAGACAAAGACTTCATTTGCAGGGCATTGATTGTCTTCCCTCCATTACTCCACTAGAATCCCCCCACCCACACCAACCTGTCCAGGTCAGCATCAGTCTCCTTGTTTTATCCCAGGGAGGTATTTCAGTTCTTCTTTAGGTGTGTCTGTGATGATACTAGCTACTCTTTCTTGACACGTTCTTCTCCTTTGATGTCCCTGTCATCATTCTCTTTTAGTTTCTGCTTTCTTTTTCTCAGTCATTTGTGCAGCCAATATTTATGGTTCTCTTTGGTAGGTCCTGGGGATTTAAGTGGCGAACACAGACACATTCACTGTCCTCAGAGAGGTTCTGATCCAAGGGAGGAAACAATCCAGTAAACAGTGTTTGTGCTTTCATGCCTTACTTTGAAGATTTTATTTATTCATTTGACAGAGAGAGAGAGAGATCACAAGTACACAGAGAGGCAGGCAGGCAGAGAGAGAAGGGGGCAAGCAGGCTCCTTGCTGAGCAGAGAGCCCGACGACTGGGGCTGGATCCCAGGACCCTGATATCATGACCTGAGCTGAAGGCAGAGGCTTAACCCACTGAGCCACTCAGGCCCCCTTTTCATGACTTATTCATGCCAGTCCTTCTACCTATAGTACCCCTTCTCTCTCTTTCTCTGTCTCTCTCTCTCCCTCTCCCTCCCTACACTCCCTCCTGTCTCTCTTTTTTTTCTCTCTCTCTCTCTTTCACACACACAGGCCCTTTATACCTTATGTTCTTGAAGATTTAAGAAGTAGCTCAGATATTAGATAAATTAATGCACAAAGTCTTCCTTTTATCACCTGAGATTCTAATCTTATTTTCCCATTTTCTTGCCATGTGGCCAAGGTGTGATTTCACTCATCTGGAGCTTTTGTTTCCTCATCTTTAGTGTGGTATAGTCATGCTCCATGCACCTCATTGGATGGCTGTGAGCATTAGATGAGATAGTAATAAATACCAAGTGCTGAAGAAGCTGGGAAATTCTGTAACAAGGGGAAGTAGTTTTATTTCCTTCAGTTTGCTCCCTTCTCCCTAGCACTCCTCTTGGCTCTTTTTCCTCTTCTCGTTTCTTTTCAGAGGACCCTGCTATAAGTTGTTTTTGTCCTAAAAATAGTATATCCTCCTACAGTTACTGGAGGGAATATAGCCAATAATCTAATCAGAAAATACATAGTTTCCTGGTGGCTCTAAACTGAAGTATTTTGAAGTCATTCTAAAACCAGCCATTACAACCTGAATTTAATCTGTTTAACACATGAGAAAGCTGTTTCATAAGACCCTGAGACAGATTTATGCTAAATAGTCTTATAAAATGAAAATGCTGTAGCATCAAATATTAATATTTTGCTAGCAGCAGGCAGCCCAAATGTTAATGGCTGGTATGCATTTGAAGGCCTACTTAACTGTGAATTTTATTAGGACCATTTCTCAGAGCTGGAGTTATAAATGGGCTTATAAATGAGAAATTAGTTGACCCTCTAGGGAGAAGCAGGTTCTTTGAAATCTTAATTAACCAATCACACTGAACTTTTATTTCAGTTGCCAACACTTGGTTAAATGTTGAGGAAAACATTGTCTAGTTGGAAACAGCTTAAATAATGGGAACACCATTCTTTTATATGTTGAAATAAATATAATTGTAAATGAAAAATAAAAGAAATAAAAATACTTGCCTTTTTGGATATTTTATTATGTCCATGTAATTTAAAAAAAAATTGCACTGTAAAACTAGGATTTTAAAAAAATCATAAAGAAGTGTAAAAAGCATAGGATTCCCTCTCTATATCATTACTTGCAGTTATGACTTTTGAAGTACTTTATTTTTTCTACACAGAAGGTCACAAATTGAGGCAATTTGTGTAAAGAAGTTAATTTTCTTTTTGCAGTGAATAAGCAATGAGTTTATTATAGTCATTATTGTCAGAGTGCTTTAATAATATGAAATTTATGAAATGATTTGCATTTTACTTACCAAAGTCTTTTTATTTGTAATTTTGTCTGAACCTTGATGAAGAGTTGACTTTATGCATGCCTTGGCATGTAGTTACCAACATTTCATTTTTTCTGTATCTTTCCCTAATTAATACATATTCTCATACCCCAAGTAATGAACCCCAAAAAGTCATCAAGCATTATGTATATAATTCATTCACTCAACCAAATTCACCTTTGAAGCAAAAAGATAAGATATATCTAATTAGGAAACAGTGAAATTTAATATCACAATCTGTCAATTTATTTCTAATGTTTCCTTATAAGGGGTTAAAAATGCCAATATTTGTGTTTTATAACATTTTCCATTAGGGATTTCAAGTCAGCATAAGACTGTAAGTATAGGAAGTTACAGATTTTTCAGAAAAAAAAAAAAAAAAAGAACTTCTTGGTTTCCTGCTAATATATTTCTTTATTCTTATGCCTTCCCTTACCCCTAGTTTCACAAATTTCATGTGGAATTTCCTCAGGATACAGGCAGTACTTGCATACTACCCTTAGATTACTGTTTATTCCTCCTTGAAGTTGACCCAGTTACTCTTTGATTATTTTACATTGATATTTCTGAATTTTTCCTGTCACCTACTTCTAACTTTTGAAACTCTTTGTTCTGTCTTGATGATTCCCAGTTCATAAAATTATGGACACTTGATTTCAGTTTTTTTTTTTTTTTAAGATTTTATTTATTTCTTTGACAGACAGAGATCACAAGTAGGCAGAGAGGCAGGGAGAGAGAGAGAGGAGGAGGAAGCAGGCTCCCTGCTGAACAGAGAGCCCCATGCGGGACTCCATCCCAGGATCCTGAGATCATGACCTGAGCTGAAGGCAGCGGCTTAACCCACTGAGCCACCTGGGCGCCCCTGATTTCAGTTTTAAGAGAATAGTTTTTAATTCCCTTTGCTGTTAGTTTTGCATTTTTTTCTGGTTTTGTTGAGATGTAACTGACATTTAACATTGTATTAAGGTGTACAAGTTAATGTTTTAGGTACTACTTAATGATTTATGTACATAGGGTGAAATGATCACCACATTAAGTTAATATCCATCTCCTCACATGATGACAAAGATTTTTTTCTTATGATGAGAACTTTTAAGATCTAGTCTTTTAGCAACTTTCAGATATATAAAATACAGTATTTTTTATAAGATTTTATTTGAGGGAGAGAGAGAGTGGGAAGTAGAGGCAGAGAAAATCAAGCAGACTTTGTGCTGAGTGCAGAGCCCAGCGTGGGGCTTAATCCCACGACCCTGAGATCACAACCTGAGCTAAAATCAAGAGTCGGATGCTTAACTGACTGAGCCACCCAGGTGCCCCTCAGATATACAATACAGTATTGTTAACTATAGTCCCAGGCTGTACATTAGATCTCCAGAACTTATTAATCTTATAATTAGAAGTTTGTATCTTTAATCACCTTTACCCATTTCCCCCACTGCTTTTTTTTCCTTTTTCCCCTTTTTTAAAAAAATTTATTTAAACATATAATATAACCCCACCACCCTCTCCCAACCCCCTCCCCCCTACCCCCCTCAGTTTGTTTTATGACATTAAGAGTCTCTTTTGGTTTGTCTCCCTCCCAATCCTATCTTGTTTCATTTTTTCTTTTCCTACCCCCTTAACCCCCACCCCCGTTGCATCTCCACTTCCACATATCAGGGAGATCATATGATAGTTGTCTTTCTCCCATTGACTTATTTCACTAAGCATAATACCCTCTAGTTCCATCCATGTCGTCGCAAATGGTAAGATTTCATTTCTTTTGATGGCTGCATAGTATTCCATTGTATATATATACCACTTCTTCTTTATCCATTCTTCTGTTGATGGACATCTAGGTTCTTTCCATAACTTGGCTATTGTGGACATTGCTGCTATAAACATTCAGGTACACGTGCCCCTTTGGATCACTACGTTTGTATCTTTAGGGTAAATACCCAGTAGTGCAATTGCTGGGTCATAAGGTAGCTCTATTTTCAATTTTTTGAGGAACCTCCATGCTGTTTTCCAGAGTGGTTGTACCAGCTTGTATTCCCACCAATAGTGTAGGAGGGTTCCCCTTTCTTCACATCCTCGCCAGTATCTGTCATTTCCTGACTTGTTCATTTTAGCCATTCTGACTGGTGTGAGGTGGTATCTCATGGTGGTTTTGATTTGTATTTCCCTGATGCCCAGTGATGTGGAGCACTTTTTCATGTGTCTATTGGCCATCTGGATGTCTTCTTTGCAGAAATGTCTGTTCATGTCCTTTGCCCATTTCTTGATTGGATTATTTGTTCTTTGGGTGTTGAGTTTGCTAAGCTCTTTATAGATTTTGGATAATAGCCCTTTATCTGATATGTCATTTGCAAATATCTTTTCCCATTCTGTCAGTTGTCTTTTGGTTTTGTTGACTATTTCCTTTGCTGTGCAAAAGCTTTTGATCTTGATGAAGTCCCAATAGTTCATTTTTTCCCTTGCTTCCCTTGCCTTTGGCGTTGTTCCTAGGAAGAAGTTGCTGCGGTTGAGGTTGAAGAGGTTGCTGCCTGTGTTCTCCTCGAGGATTTTGATGGATTCCTTTCTCACATTGAGGTCCTTCATCCATTTTGAGTCTATTTTCGTATGTGGTGTAAGGAAATGGTCCAATTTCATTTTTCTGCATGCGGCTGTCCAATTTTCCCAACACCATTTGTTGAAGAGGCTGTCTTTTTTCCATTGGATATTCTTTCCTGCTTTGTCGAAGATTAGTTGACCATAGAGTTGAGGGTCTATTTCTGGGCTCTCTATTCTGTTCCATTGATCTGTGTGTCTGTTTTTGTGCTGGTACCATACTGTCTTGATGATGACAGCTTTGTAATAGAGCTTGAAGTCTGGAGTTGTGATGCCACCAACTTTGGCTTTCTTTTTCAATATTCCTTTGGCTGTTCGAGGTCTTTTCTGGTTCCATATAAATTTTAGGATTATTTGTTCCATTTCTTTGAAAAAATTGGATGGGATTTTGATAGGCATTGCATTAAATGTGTAGATAGCTTTAGGTAGCATAGACATTTTCACAATATTTATTCTTCCAATCCATGAGCATGGAACATTTTTCCATTTCTTTGTGTCTTCCTCAATTTCTTTCATGAGTACTTTATAGTTTTCTGAGTATAGATTCTTTGCCTCTTTGGTTAGGTTTATTCCTAGGTGTCTTATGGTTTTGGGTGTAATTGTAAATGGGATTGACTCCTTAATTTCTCTTTCTTCTGTCTTGTTGTTGGTGTAAAGAAATACAGCTGATTTCTGTGCATTGACATTTCCTCCATTTCTACTCCCACCCTCCACTTTGGCAACCGCTCATCTGTTTCTATGAGTTTGATTTTTCTTTCAAATTCCACGTATAAGTGACATCATACAATATTTGTGTTTCTTTCTTTCACTTACTTCACCTAGCATAATAACCTCAGGGTTCATCCATGTTGTCACAAATGTCAGGACTTCCTTCTTTTTTTATGGCTGAATAGTGTTCCATTGTGTATATATGCCACATTTCTTTTATCCATTCATCTCCTGATGGCCACTCAGGTTGTTTTCTGTCTTGGCTATTCTTTTTTTTTTTTTTTTTTTTAAGATTTTATTAGAGAGTGAGCACAAGTGGGGGAAGGAACAGAGGCAGAGGGAGAAACAGACTCCCTGATGAGCAGGGAGCCTGATGTGGGGCTCGATCCCAGGACCCTGGGATCATGACCTGAGCCAAAGGCAGACTTTTAACCACTGAGCCACCCAGGTGCCCCTTGGCTATTCTTTAAAAAAAAAAAAAAAAAAAAAGGATTTATTTATCCATTTGAGAGAGAGCACGCACACATGAGTGAGGTGAGAGGCAGAAGGAGTGAGAGAGAATCCTTAAACAGATACCCCGCTGAGCACAGAGTCTGATATGAGGCTCAGTCCCAGGAACCTGAGCTCATGATCTGAGCTGATATTAAGAGTTGGACACTTGGGACGCCTGGGTGGCTCAGTTGGTTAAGCAGCTGCCTTCGGCTCAGGTCATGATCCCAGCGTCCTGGGATCGAGTCCCACATCGGGCTCCTTGCTCAGCAGGGAGCCTGCTCCTCCCTCTGCCTCTGTCTGCCTCTCTGCCTGTGCTCACTCTCTCTCTCTCTCTCTCTCTCTAATAAATAAATAAAATCTTAAAAAAAAAAAAAAAAGAAGAGTTGGACACTTAAACTGAGCTATCCAGGCATCCCTATTTCTGTGTCTTGGCTATTCTGAGTTGCAATAAACATAGGGCTACAGATATCTCTTCAGATAGTGATTTTTTTCCTTTAGATGCATACCCAAAAATGGTAATGTTAATTTCAACAAATTGATGCACTTTAAAGTGATGTCTAGAAAAGATAATTATATAGTTGAATGAACTTATGTAGGTGAACATTTAGTAACCCTTTTAATTGAATCTCTTTTTCCAGAGACAACATTATATTTTCTGAGATACATTCTTCTACATTATGTTATTACTTTCTTAAAATTGATACTTCAACCAATGTGATTCTTAAAATCTTATAAGAGGAACTTAAAAACTAAGATGGTTCTGTGATCAGTTTACATTCTCTTAGACTTATGATTACTTGGAAATTGTCTTATGTCTGCTACATAATTTCATACCTATACTTAATAGGTTTTCCAAAATTTACTACTGAATGAAAAATGCAGATATAACATAGTCATTTATTTAAGTTTAATTTCTAGAAATAAAGTACCAAGTCCTCATTTTCTATCATTTGCTAAGTCCTCTTTCAGATTTAACAAGTGCATTTGCATAGGTATCACACTTAATGTGAGCTGGAGGAATATGTTTTGGCTAGAAGGCATAGCATGTGTGTGCAAAGAAATGTGATTCTAATGTAGCCTGACACATTGGATAGGGTCAGAAAGCTTTTAAGACTAAACTATGGGAAACCAGTTTGGAGAGTGGATGTCAAGAGGCTAAAATGATAGGGCAGGGCAGTGTTCCCCTTGGGGGTCACTGAATGGCAAAGGAAGTACAAAGGAGTTTGGACTTTATTCTTTGGGCTAGTTGTCCTTGGATGGGTTTTAATGCATTTGTGAATCCTTGAAATTACATGCAAAAGTGTGTATGTGTGGGGCACCTGGGTGGCTCAGTGGGTTAAAGCCTCTGCTTTCGGCTCAGGTCATGATCCCAGGGTCCTGGGATCCAGCCCCGGTCCTGGGATCCAGCCCCGCATCGGGGCTCTCTGCTTAGCAGGGAGCCTGCTTCCCTTCCTCTCTCTCTGCCTGCCTCTCTGCCTGCTGGTGATCTCTGTCTGTCAAATAAATAAACAAAATCTTAAAAAAAAAAAAAAAGTGGGGAGGAGTCAAGATGGCGGAGAAGTAGGAGGCTGAGACGACATCAGGCGGCAGGAGATCAGCTAGATAGCCTATCAAACCATCCCGAACACCTACAAATCCAACAGGAGATCGAAGAGAAGAAAAACAACAATTCTAGGAACAGAAAATCGACCACTTTCTGAAAGGTAGGACCAGCGGAGAAGTGAATCCAACGCGACGGGAAGATAGACCCCAGGGGGAGGGGCCGGCTCCCGGCAAGTGGCGGAACAACGGAGCACAAAATCAGGACGTTTAAAAGTCGGCTCCACGGAGGGACATCGCTCCAGAGGCTAAACTGGGGTGAAGACCTCATGGGGACAACGTGGACTCAGGTCCCACGGGGTCACAGAAGGATCGGGGGTGTCTGAGTGTCGCAGAGCTCACAGGTATTAGAGCGGGGAAGCCGGCTGCGGAGACAGAGCCGAGGTTTCCTAGTGGTCTGTGACACGGGCCGGTGCTCTGTGCGAGGGTCCCCACGAGATCCGGGGAGACTCCGACCCGGGAGAGCTCAGGGATCTACGGGGTTCGGAGACTCCAGGTGGGACTCTGCCAGAGACAGAGACGCTTGGTCACAGGCTGGGTGAGCTCGGAGATCCCAGAAGCCAGTGACACGGGACTGATGACGCACGATTTTCTCTGAGCGCGGTCTGCGGGCCTGTGGTGTCTGCGGGTGCGCGCAGTGTCGGGGGGCCGCGGAGTCGGCGGCCCGCGGGGTCTGCGGGCCTGCGGTGTCTGCAGGCGGGCGCGGGCGCGCAGTCTCCGGCGCAAACGTGGGCTTGGGGGACTGGAGGGATTAAACGCTTTTCTCTGAAGGCGCACTGAAGACTGGGGCCCCTAGCTCTCGGCTCCTCTGAGCCGGAAATTGGGAGGCCGCCATTGTCATTCCCGTCCTCCGGAACTCTACGGAAAGCATTCAGGGAACAAAAGCTCCCGAAAGCAAACCTGAGAGGATGACTTAGCCCGGCCCCTGGTAAGGGCGGTGCAACTCCGCCTCGGGCAAAGACACCTGAGAATCACTACAACAGGCCCCTCCCCCAGAAGATCAAAGAAATCCAGCCAAGACCAAGTTCACTTAACAAGGAGAACAGCGGATTCTTATCTGGACAAAATGACAAGGCGGAAAAACTCACCACAAAAAAAAGAGCAGGAGACAGGACCGAAGGCTAGGGACCTAATCAATACAGACATTGGTCATATGTCAGATCTGGAATTCAGGATGACGATTCTCAAGGTTCTAGCCGGGCTCGAAAAAGGCATGGAAGATATTAGAGAAACCCTGTCAGGAGAAATAAAAGCCCTTTCTGGAGAAATAAAAGAACTAAAGTCTAATCAAGTTGAAATAAAAAAAGCTATTAATGAGGTGCAATCAAAAATGGAGGCTCTTACTGCTAGGATAAATGAGGCAGAAGACAGAATTAGTGATATAGAAGACCAAATG
>ML098521.1:61107-78483 GCA_003697995.1 Taxidea taxus jeffersonii | reverse complement strand
GGGGGGGGAATGCTCATTCTAGGCCTAATTATTCCTCACTCCTGAAGCAAGATACCTCTGAGTACTCTGCCCCACCAGTGCTCTGGGAATTGTGAGGTTTTAGAGTCTGGCTGATGGAAACATGTACTATTCCCAGCCTGGGGACTCCTATGCACTGTGTCTTCTAAGCCTTCCTAGTGATTCTTTCCCCAGCCTGTGGTGTTTCCTCACACACATGAGCAGTTCAGCCCTCGGCTAAATACTCAGGAGGGTTTCTGTGAGTTCTCTCTGTGAAGATCTCTCCTCTCTCCCACTCTTCCCTGCAAACTCTAGCTGGCTCAGTCATTCAGACTCTTCATTTTGTCTCTTCAACTCAGGGGATGTTCCAGGTTCTGCCTGGGTCTGCCCTCCCTCGCTACACCACAGCCTATAAACTATCTCAAGGTAAGAAGCTGGGTGATTATACAGCTCAAATTATTTACTCCTACCTCTCGGGGCAGCTATTTTTAATTACCTGATGCCCATATTCTTGAAACCATTTTTCACATACTTTGTCCAATTTTTCAGTTTTTTCAGGTGGGAGGAAAATCTAGTTCTTATTACTTCAGCTTGCCAGAAGCAGAAGTCTTCTTTAGGTTGATGATAAGTCAATATTTTCCATATTTTACCCTTATCTATACAATAAGAGAGGTAATAACAAGATCAAAGACATTGTTTTCTCAAATTTCTTCTATGTCTCTAGGATTCAGCTATTGAAATTTATATCCTCTGATTTTTATTTGACACAGAGAGAGAGATGATGAGAGAGAGGGAGAGAGTGAAATAGCAAGGGGGAAAGAGAGAGGTTGGGGAGCTGTAGCCAGAAGGAGAGGGAGAAGCAGACTCACCACTGAGTAGGGAGCCCGATGCAGGACTCAATCCCAAGACCCTGAGATCATAACCTGAGCCGAAAGCAGAAGCTTAACTGACTGAGCCAACCACGTGCCCCAACGGTCCTCTTTCTACTTCTTCTGGAAGAAGGGCTACACTCCAACCACCCTCCTCCCAGGTGACTTCCTCTTCTAGCCTATAAAGTATTTCTCATTAGGTAGGAGGAAAAAAATCTTCCAATTTAATCTTTAGCAGTTTCATCCTCTAGTAGCCACCCACATCGCCCACCCCTGCTGATATAACATAGTATCTATGATAAAAGTTCAGATAGATTGAGAATTTCCAGATGCTCATATTTACAGAGTTGTTACCTGCCCTCACTTCACAGAGTTCTTTCTTTGCTCCTTCCAGCCTTTTCAAATGACAGGAGAAGCAGTCTAAAACATGAACATGGCCTTATAGTCATATAGAGTCCAGATGAAGCTAGTGAGGTTCTTATCTAACATTTACTTTAAAAAAAAGAATATATATGTCTTAGAGCTGCTATAACAGAATACCACAGACAGGGTGGCTTATGAACAATAGGAATTTATTTTTCAGAGTTCTGGAGGCTAGAAGTTCAAGGTCAAGGTGCTGGCAGTTTCAGTGTCTCATGAGAACCCACTTCCTGGTCCACAGATGGTCATCTTCTCACTGTGTTCTTACATGGTAGAAGGGGCAAGGGGTCTTCTTTTAAGGTATTTTACAAAGTAGTAATCCCACTAATGAGAGCTCTGTTCTCCTTACCTGTCACTTCCTGAAGGTCCCACCTCCTAATACCATTACCATGGGAGTTAGGATTTCAATGTATGATTGGGGGGTGTGCATAATATTCATTTAATTGCAAAATATATACACAGAGATATATACATTTTGTTTTTTATTGTATTGTCAGCATGGCATTTAAGGGTTATGCATTTCCTTCTGGATTTTCTTCCCCTTATAAAATGTATCTGCAATCATTTGCTATTTCATCTTAAGAGATGGTCATCTTTTCTCCTTTATTTTGTGTTTACTCCTTGTATCGGGAAACCAGTGACACAGTTTTACCTGGACCCTCTGACAATCAAGAAAATAGACCCTTGGAATTCCCCCATTCATCTCTATCTCCAGGCACTTGGCATTTATTGAGGATCTACAGCCTGTCTGGCACAGAGAGGGTTTGATCTTAGTCCTGCTGACACCCCACTTCCCTTCACTGACCCCAGGCCTTGTGACTTCTTCCCACAGGTGCCACAGTGAACAGAGAAAACAGCTGCCAGTCTGACAGCAGCGGATTTCTGGATGACCCCCTGGAACCACTCTCCTTGCAGGTAGAGGGCCATTGGTGGGTTGGAATAGGAGTAAAAGGAAAGATAAGCAGAAAGCACACCACGCCACCATATTTGGGAAGGGCAGCCAGCACGTAGAAGACATGCACCGTAGGCACCCAAGGGACAGGGGATTGGAGTCACACTAAACAAGGTGCCAGAAAGCTTAGCATTCCTTTCCTTTTTATTTTCTTTTGATTTTACCAAAGGAAGCTGAGCTTTATAGATGGAAGGAAATAACTAACTACTTAGTTAAAGTAGTGACCTAAAGAAAAAAAAAAAAGTAGTGACCTAAAGGAAACCGGAGTTTGTAACCTTTATCTCCAGACCCCTAAGTTAAGGGTAATGACAAAGGACAGACACAGGCGCATCTTAAACGGACCCTTCTCCACCATCCTGACCCATTTGCCTTTATCCTGGTTTCTCACACAGATGCCTTCCTTGCCAAACAGCCAGAGTCCCGCTGAGAATGGATGTAGAGAGCCAAGGGATCAGAGCCAGTGCTTAGTGCCATCCCAGGACTGCCAGCAAGAGTCAGATGAATCTGATTCCAAGAGTGTGGTGAACACAGCCTTTTCAAATCAAGACTGGAGTGTCGTGGAAGAAAAGGCCTCAACATCTACAGTGGAGGAAGAGTCTCTGTTTGAGGATATGGAGAAGCCCCCAGAGCCATTGACCCCAGATATAGCCCTTGATGGGACCACCACAGTGGGAGAACACCCAAGGAAAGACGGCCATCCGAGGCAGCACTTACCCAGGCCCCAAACTGGAACTGAGGCCCTGGTGGGTCTAACTAGCTCCAGGTGGGACTGTCCTCTGGGGTTTAGGGTGCCCAACAGCACAGAAGCGAAGGATGGGTTTCTGAAGCTTGAGGGAGCTGAGGAAACATCCGTGCAAAGCCACCACTGCAAGTCCCAAAGACCACGGGGAGCTGATCCTGCTCACAACAAGCCCCTTCATGTAGACTCTGAGGCAACCTGTCCTGACACCAATGGTACCTCAGTGACAGGAGAGAGCCCACCACAGCATGTCCCCAGGCCCAGTAATGTCATGTCCTATACAGTTGACCTTATTCAAACATCTGCAAAGTTCATTCCCCACCTCGACAAACCTGCTGGAGATACTCCCCACGCAAAGTCAGTATGTCATGCTTTGGGTCAAATACCACATCGAGCAGAATCTGAGAGGGAAAATCTTCCTCCAAATGCTGACTCAAACGCTGCTGGTTCCAAGTCAGTGAAAATCCAGATGTCCTCCAACCTGGCATCGGCTACTCTGAATGCTGGCGCTTTGGGGACTGATTCTAAAGGAACAACTTTAGAATGTACCGTGGGTGACCTTGGTCCCACAGCAGAACTAGGACTGGAGACAAAATCAAGACAGTGCCGTGATGTTTCTGTTCAGACCGATATATGTGAGCTTAGACCCTGGCACTGCTATTCAGGGCAGAGTAACAAGGCCCGGCGCCTCACCAAATCCGTCTCTCTGGACTCAGGCTCCCCTCGTATCTGCCCAGTGGGCATCTGCCACGCTGAACCCACCCACGGCTGTGTCTGCTGTGATCACCAGCCCCACTGCCATTCAGAGAGGCAGAGCCCCAGCCCTGTGTCTTCAGCCTGTAGTCACTGCCTGTGTTCCCATCACCATCTGGAAGCCCAGTTCATGAAGACTTTGAGAGTCCTTCAGGACACCACAGTGAAGGAGCTGTGCTCTGTAAGTATTCCTCTCTGCCAAGACAGGGTGAAGGTCGCTGGAGCAATAGTGCCTCAGGGAGAATGTTCAGGCCTCCTGAATGTGAGCTCTCAGGGCAAACTCTTCCATTTCAAATCATGAGTAATATCTGTAGAGTGCTTTATAGCTTACCACATATTCTCACAAATTTCTTTTTTTTTAAGATTTTATTTATTTGACAGAGAGGTCACAAGTTAGGCAGAGAAGCAGGCAGAGAGAGAAGGGGAAGCAGGCTCCCTGCTGAGCAGAGAGCCCAATGTGGGGCTCGATCCCAGGACCCTGAGATCATGACCCAAGCCGAAGGCAGTGGCTTAACCCACTGAGCCACCCAGGCACCCCTCTCACAAATTTCTTCTTATCTGACGCATCCAACCACCTCCGGAAGTAAGGAGGCAAATTTCATTATTAATCCTCATATGACAGAGGGATATAGAACAGTAAGTTCACGTGTCAGGTTATACATATTAACGCATCTGTATCTCATCTCCAGTTCAGTCTAACTGAACAATTCTCTGTCTTAAATTCACTTAGCTGAATAATCTTGCACAAGCCATTATTACATCTCTCTTGATTCTAGTTCCTGCTTTGCAAAATAGGGAGACTCTTAATGCCACAGGCACAGGATTGTTTTAGGATTAAGCGAGAGAAAGTTTGTAAAGCACTCGGCATGTGCAGATGCTCAGCACAGTGCCCAGCCCACAGAAAGCCCTAGAAAATGCTAATCGAGTGGCTCCTTTTCTTCTTGCTCATTTTTATCATTATTTTATTATTGTTCAGCTCTTGAATCTAGAGCTTCTCTAGAAGCTCTATGTCAAATAGAGGGACTCCTGCTCCATCGAGGGTGAGTTTATTTAAAATCTGACATTGAGTTTACTGAAAACTACATGACCCCCAACCTGTTCAGCCCCTGATAAATCAATAAGCATTTAGTGAGTCCTTCCCATGTCCCCTCTTCCGTGATTCTCAGGGTGAGAAATGATCTAGGCTGTCAAGGTTAGCCATTGATTAAAAAAAATTAAGAGCATCACACATGAAACCACCTGTATTGAAAGTGAAAACACGGAAAGGTGGCACAGATAACATAGGGCTACAGCTGTTCAAAGGAGAGTGGAAGGCAACTGTTATTTATTAAGCACCTACTGTTTGAGGCCTGACAGGTTACCTTCCCATTCTTTTAATTCCACGAATATTTATTGGGTGTCTATGCTAATCATTTTATTTACCATATGCTGCATAACCCTCATTTTCACCTATACCATAAATCCTCAGTCCCTCATATATATGCCAAGTCCTCTCTCTTTTACAAATGAGGAACCTAGAATCAAGAGAGTATAAGTTTCCAACTTCCCCCACTAATAAGTAGTTAATTCAGATGCAAATTCAGATTTAGCTGACACCAGATTCTTGGACAACACACTCCAGGCAATGATGTGTCTAGCTTTAAAATATCTAAATCCAAAGAAGTGTAATAGCAATATGAGAAAGTGATTATGTGAAAGATAAGGCAATTACTACATTGGACCCAGGGATTTCTAGATGCAATCCCAGGACCCTGAGATCGTGACCTGAACTGAAGGCAGAGGTTTAACCCACTGAGCCACCCAGACGCCCCTAGGATAAACTCTTATGTATATGTGAATTCTTCATAATAATTTAGTAATTAAAAAATACTTTCTATACAAGAAAATAAGAACATCTGAAATTAGATTTTTGGATATTAGAAAATTCTTCTATAATTTTCATGATTTAGATTTAAGTAAAAAGCATACACAGCTTAAAAAATAAGATGAACCAATTCAAAAGTGATGTTTCAATGTTCCCTCATGGTATTGCTCTTACTATTGAAGTTAAAGTTTGTTTTCATGGACTTGGGTTAGTCAAGTAGACCTTGAACTGAGTTTGGGTTATAACTCAACACTTACACTGGAAGAAAGAGTTCAAATAGCCTTTTTTTTTCTTTTTTCTTTCTTTCTTTCTTTTTTTTTTTTTGCTTGCCTAGTGTTTCCTTTTTTCTGAAAACTACTGTACCTGTTCTAGGACTGAAATGTAGTTTTAGTACTTCCAAATGACCAGAAGATGGCAGTGTTTCAGGATCTTCCACCTCACACCCTTCTGGACCAGCTATCAGTTATTCCTGAATCCCAGACCCCTGTGCCTTCCAATCACAAAGAGTCACCTCAGAATAACTAGATGAAGCAAACACTTTAATGTTTCTAATGCTCAGCCGACGTGGGCACCATATTTCCATCCCTAGAGTTTGGTCGGCCTGCAGGAAATCTACTAGGACCATTCAGCCAGCTCAGTCCTAAGCAACAGATAGCTTGTCCGAGTATCCAGGCACACTACTGTGACTCAGATCTTGAGAAGAAAAAATATGACTCAGGCTTGAAATCTGCCCTTTTGGACCTTGGGCAAGTCAGTTTGCCATTCTGTGTCAGAACATCTCTCTATAAAAAGAGCCCTTCATGGTCTCTAAGATCTTTCCTGGTTTCAAGAGCCATAATTGTAGTCACCTGTCAAGCATGCTGCCAACATCAATAACACTTCAAATACTCCTCTAACTGGTTCAAATGCGCTCACACTGGAGCTAAAGTAATTAGAGAGTTTTGCCATGTAAAATGTTATTCATACATAAAAATTAGGGGACAGAATCAAACCAAACTCTCAGAGCAAAATGATGAGTTTTCAGTATAAGAACATCACTTGTAGGCAAGTATTTCCATTATGACAATTCCAGTAAAAGTAGAAATGAAGCTCCAAGGATCTTGGCCATGGGGTTTGGAGGAGAAAAGTAAGAAATCTGGGACATCTTTAAAACAGGACTAAGAGGAATTAACACAGCTGTAAGACTGGTCTCCATGGAAGAGAGAAGAAGATAAGGTTGAAAGACAGCTGCCATGAAAAGTAGTTTCCTTTAAAGAACTTTCCAGAAGCCCCACTCCATGCTTTCCACTTTGATCTCATTGCCATCCTACTGCAGGGGATGCTGGGAAATGTCATTTGTTAGACACATTGTTACCCTAAGATATTAGAAGTCTCTTCGTGTGAGTAAAGGGGGAAAAGACAGTGAGCAGACAACTAACAGCCTCTGCTATGCTACTCTTTGCAGTGGGGAAGGGAGCCAAACCCATGTGCATGGTAGAGAAAGCATTAGGGTCTAACAAGCATTAATGTCACTTAAAGTCAGATGGGTGGAGATGTTGGGGTTCTGGATCATGCATCTATCTCTCTATATATACATACTTACATATATATATATGTAAGTACATATGTAAGTAAGTATATATGTATATGTAAGTATGTATATATATTTGACAGAGAGAATGAGTGGTGGAAAGGGCAGAGAGAGAAACAGACTCCCTGCAGAACAGAGACCCTCATATGGGACTCGATATCAGGTTCCTGGGATCTCAGGCTCCTGGGATCAGACGCTTAAGTGACTGAGCCACCTAGTCACCTTCATGCATCTGTTCAAAGCATGATCCAACTTGGGCTGGAAAAGAAGGGAGATAGCTAGTAAGAACTCAGCAAATCATCAGGTTCTCAACAAATGGACTGGACTTAGGGGCTTCAGGAAGATATATAAATTAGGACACCACGGCATAAGCAGAGTCACACAGAGAAATTTAAGAACAATTTAAAGAACGATTCACAGATGAATGGATAAAGAAAATGTGGTGTATATATACAATGGAATACTATGCAGCCATCAAAAACTGAAATCTTGCCATTTGCAAAGATGTGGATGGAACTAGAGGGTATTATGCTAAGCAAAATAAGTCAATCAGAGAAAGACAATTATCATATGATCTCATTGATATGAGGAATATGAGAAACAAGACAGAGGATCATAGGGGAAAGGAGGGAAAAATGAAATAAGATGAAACCAGAGAAGGAGAAAAAACCTTAAGAGACTCTTAGTTTCAGGAAACAAATTGAGGGTTGCTGGAGGGGATGGGGTGAGGGGTTGGGTGGCGGAGTGATGGACATTGGGGAGGGTATGTGCTATGGTAAGTGCTGTGAATTGCCTAAGGCTGATGAATCACAGACCTGTACCCCTGAAACAAATACATTATATGTTAATTAAAAAATAAAAATAAAGAACAATTCACATCAGGAACAATAAGGAGCAGGATGGGGAGCATAGACAGAATTTAATTCTAGATTCCAATTCACGAAGAGAGTAGGATGCCTAACTGATGCCTCCCTTACTCTGGGTGAGCTTGTTAGCCACATGGAGCTGATCTTGCAGATTTCACCATCGGGGACTGTGGTTAAGCAGGGCTAAGACTGATAAATACACACATATATATATACATATATATATACATATATATATGTATATATATTATTCTAAGCAGACTTTCTCTAATCAAACACACAGCATCAGGGACAGATGTGTTCAACGTTATTGAGATTCAGAGTGAGGCAATATTCAATGCCCATGTTAAACAAGATTTAACAGCACTCAGCTTTCCTAAACATAAGCTGTCACCTTGACCCTTTCCCCCTGATTTCCTTTATCTGTGTCCTTGTATCCTGACATCACCTATTTCTTCAGACAGTCATCCTGTCTCTGGGACATAATGTCTCCAAGAGCCAATCAACAACCAACTGCTGCCCTTCTGTCCCAGGCAAATATTGCCTCTGCTAGCCTAGAGAAGCCAGGGGCTGGGCTTTCCATCTATTCTTTTCCCTTGCCTTAGCGATGGGGCTTCACTGAAGACAAGAGAGCCCCGGGGGGCAGGTAGGCTCCACCGTTGTGAGCTCTTGCCGTAAATCAGAAAGGACTTCCTTTTCAACTCTTTCTAACTGTTCTCAGTGCACAGTCCAGGAGATGGAAGTGATGAAGATGGTGTGCCAGAGTTTCCGGGAGCATTTGGAGGAAACTGAACAGCACCTTACAGGACAGCAGGCACTCTTTTACAGGGACATGTCAGAGGAGGAAAGGTAATTATCGAAGAGAGTCATAAAAGTAAGTGGAGCCCACACACCTGAAGCAAGGAAATGTAATCAGGGCAGGACAGATGAGCACTTGGGAGCAGAACTAATGAGAAATGAGCCCCTTTCCTTGGCTTTCCTGTTCTTGTTCTTGCTTTCGCAGTGGGAGTCTGTGAGAGCTATTTGTGAGATAGCAACACTTACCCTTTAAGGCCAAGGCTATGTGAGGTCAGAAGATCGGTAGTCAGCTGAAAAGATGGGGGATAGCCAGCAGGATATCTTCCATTGATGTGAATGGGGCTTATGCAAATGTAGTGTTGGAGGTTATTAGAGTTTTGGAAATCTGCATTATTTTCACATAGCTGAGAAATTTATGTCCCAAAAGTAGATTAGCTGTTGCCTGGGCCTGAGGGGTGGGAATAAGGATTAACCGTAAAGGGGCATGGGAGTTTTTATTGGGCAGATGGAAGCTATCCCAAACTGACCAGTGGTGAGTGATGCAACTTCGCAAATTTATTAAAAATCATTGCACTGGACTGTTAAAATAGGTAAACTCTGTGGTATACAAATTATTCTGCAATGGAGTTGTTTAAAAAAGAAAGAACACCTGCCCTGGTGATATACCGTATCTGATACAGATAAAGAAGGTGACGGTCCCTTGTAAGAGATGTCAGAGGAGTGACCTACCTTTTGAGAGGGATGATGGAGGACTGAGTTTGGAGCTTGGAGATGATGGAAAATGTGGTCAATCTCTGTTCTTTAACTGCAGGCAGGAGGCCGAACAGCTGCAGACTCTCCGCTGGGCCCTGCAGCAGCAGGTGGAGGAGCTGGCATTTCAGTTTGGAGACCGGGCTCAGCAGATCAAAGACGAGATTCTATTGGTACGGGGCGGTGGAGGGTGACGCTTGACTCGATCCTGCAGACCACCGGAGGGATGCATTAAATCGGAAACCTGATTGTGTGATCCTTTCAGATTCTAGGATTCTGTGCCAACACCTTCATTTTAAGTATAAAGAAAGTGAAGCCTTTGCTCAAGGCCACATGGCTAGTTGATGGCAATTGAGGATTAGAACTCAGGTCATCTAATTCCTATGCCAATCTTTCCTCCTGCCCTGTAAATAGGCAATACATATTAATAATATTTTTTATTATTGGCCATTTTCCCAATGAGAATAAGAAACACAACTTTTGAGTTAGTATGGCTTAGCCACTGCCAGAATTTGCTGCTAGCTCACAGAGCCTACTCTAGAGAATTCCCCACCCAGAATCACCTTTCCCACAAGTCTGGCTTATCTGTTTGGTGCAAATATGGTAAGCTGCCCACTCTCTTTGTTCTTATCTTCCATTTAGCACTTTGAGCTTCTCACAGAGGAACAAGTTGAACACTATCCAAACCTGCATGACTGTAACTGGACAGAAAAAAAGAATGGCCAGACTTCATGTGCTAAAGTCCACCCAGCCATGGCCCCCCGGGTTGCCTTTCCTCCCCGAGATGGCCAGCAGGCTCTCAGCTCAAGGGTGACCCATTTACCTGCCTTCTTTTCACCCACCTTGGAGAGCAGCACCAGGATGTCTCCTTCTGCTGGGGCAGAGTCAGACCCAGCCCCTTTGTCAAATTGTCCTATTGGGGATAAGGGTACAAATGTCTTCCTCTAGATCAGAGTTGTTTTGATGACCTTCCTGCAAAGTGTAAGAGCACATTCCAGCCAGACAAGGAAATCTAAATTGTCCCCCAGAAGTGTCTGTCAACCTGCTTCAGTTATTTTTTAAAAATACTCTACTCTGTGTTTCAACCCAAGAGAAACTCAATATTTCAATATTTATTCAATACAGAATAAGTGAGCACCTACTATGTGCCTGGCACAGGGAATACATGGTGGCCAAATATGTATACATATCTCTAGATATAAATGATAAACAGTCTTTGTCCTGTAGAAACATAGAGTCTACTGGGTAAGATAGAATGTGGACACATAAAGACATATGGATTTGAAAACTGTAAAAGAGATTTGAGGGAAATCACAGGGTTTTATGAAAGAGAACATAGCAGGGAATCTGACTAAGATCAAGCTGTCAGGAGGGCCTGGTTGAGGAAGTGACAACAGAAGAGGGAAAGAAAATCTAGGCCTCAGAAAGGCCAGCTTGTCCGATGGCCTGAGGCGGTCAGCCCCTAGAAGCACTGATGAAGTTCCTGCCATGACCCAGGAGATCCTTAAATGCTGGAGACAGCTGTAAACAAGATAGACATTCGACTCATAAAGAGCTGGATGGAGAGCAAAGAAAAGAAGAACAACCAACAAGGTAACTTCAACATTGACAAATGCCATGGAGAAGACGGTGTGGGAATACTGTGGGGGGTGGTGTGGAAGGAAGCGTACAGAATTCCAGAGGGTGATGGGCAGGGCCTTGCTGAAAGGAGGCTATTTGGCTAAAACCTGGATGGTGAGGAAGAGAAAGCCATGTGAAATTCTGAGGGAAGAACCTTGAAAGCAGAAGGAATGGAAAGTTTAAAGGCCCTGAGGTAGAATCAGCCATAGTTGCTGAGCACATGAGTGATGGGAGCGTGGAAGGTGAGGACATCCATAGGCCAACTGTATTCCAGGGTCTGAGAGCCAGGATCCTTCTTCCTTGTGGAAGCCATTACAGGCTTTAAGAAGGAGTGTCAGATGGTCTGGTTTACATTTAAAAATCCCACTGACTGCCTGTGGGGAGCATGCCATTGGGGACCTGCAGCTAGGCAGCACTCCCTGGGACAAGGCTGTTGGTGTAATCCCTGTGGTAAGAAGCAAAGTGTCGAGTTGCTTCCATGCAGCTGGGGAAGCTTGGGAACCCCCCCACCTCACTGAAACGCAGGATGCTCTGGCAGCCTTGAAGCCCTGGAGGAGTTCTAAGAAATGGGGAATGAATGAAGAATGGAACAGTCAGAAGAACTTCATGGAAAAAGTAATCCCTTGAGAGAAGTTATAATGTGTAGGAGATGGGCCAGTGGAAGTCACTTCCTAGCAAGGAAACTCAGAAGCTATTTCTTTGGAAACTAGCCACTACCAGATTGGGCCTCCTAGCCCGTCTCATTCTTCATCTTCCTTGCTTTTTAGAAACCCTTTGGCTTTAGTGGAACCCTCTTACCCTCTGGACCATTCCAGTTTCCTCTGTTGAATGCCCTTTCTCAGACTGTGAACATTCCCCTTCCATCCTTAATTCTCTTCTTTTTCTCTCTCCACACCAATTTCCCCAATGTATGCAATCTACAGGCAACTGTCTCCAGTTCCTGCCCTCTCCAGAATTCCTGCCCAGCGTTCTCTATTCTCTGTAACATATTTTCACTCGAAAGACTTGCCTGTATGTCTCACTCAGCCTCCAACCTGATCCTGTCATTTCCCAGAATCAGTTCATCTTCTTGATACTTTCTGTCCATGGCATTGCCATTCTCCTTGACGTGTAGACTCAGAACCACAAATTCATGTTGTCTCCTAGTCCTCCTTCATCCTCTTCCCTCAGAATCAATGATCACATCAACGCTGAGGGTACTGCTACAATGTCATTCCCACAAGCCCCCTCAGAACCTATCAACCATGGCATTGTTGTTCTCCTTGACATGTAGACTCAGAGCCACAAATTCATATTGTCTCCTAGTTCTCCTTTATCCTCTTCCCTCAGAATCAATGATCACATCAATGCTGAGGGTACTGCTACAATGTCATTCCCACGAGCCCCCTCAGAACCCATTACTTGGTGAACACCCAAATAAGGGGCCTTCTAATTGCCTCTAGCTTCTTTCTCTCTGAGCTATACTGGCCTCTGCCAAAGTGGTCTCCCTTGGTCATCACTTGGGTCATATTACCCTGGCCTAGGGTGAGTAGCCAGGGAGTCATTTTAGGCTATCCTAGAGAACTAGAGAGAAGTCCCAGGATCATCTTGCCCAGAGCAGTCTTGCCCCAAACAAGTGCTCTGTGCCCTGAAGGTATTATGTCCCCTCCAGCATCCTGCTGCCTCATTTCCCTGGACCACATCCTTCTTTTGGCTCCTGCATCATGGTTCAGCTTCCAGCCCCAACTTGCCTCCTGATATACTGCATATATATGTGCATATGCACATTACTTATGTATATTGTACCCCCTAAATTGTTTCCCTTTCTAAACTTTTTAAACTTGTACTCTTTCCCTGGGTCAGACGCTAGGCATCCTTGTTTATCTCCATTTTTCCAATGTAGACTTTGAAGAGTTTGCCATGGTTTCTGGAGATGACTTCAGATGTGAAGGGGGAGGAAAAAGAGACCCATTGTCTTTAGATGAAGAGTAGCACATGGAATCTCTTAAGGATCACTAAACATCTCACAGCATTTCCTAGTTTATTCTCCAAACTCTCCAACAAAGAGCACCAAAGGGGAACCAAGATGTAGAGAGCTGCCCATCCCACCCAGAACTTTTGCTGTCTTCAGCCCAACATGACCTGATTGCCAACGCTACTTCCAAATACCATCTACTGTAGTTCATGCCCTTCTTCCCATAAACATGAAACCTCTAGAAGCCCAGGCCACCTGGCAATCTATGAAGTAACTGCTAGTGTCCCCAAGGGTTCTCTATCCTGAATACACTTTAGACTCACTGGGGAAATTTTAAAAATACTGACTTTGAAACCCCACCACAGTTCAATTAAATAAGAATTCCCAGGGATGGGATCCGCTACCCACAAATTTTAACAGCTCCCCAAATTATTCTAACATACAGTTAAAATTGTTGCTCCAGATGAAAAGGCTACCTTACAATTCAACTGTTCCTGTTGTTTCCTAAGGACTCTCTTTTATTTCCCATTTTTCTTTCTGTACCACCCCTCTTAGTTAAAGAAGTCTTTCATCAACCATTGAAACTGGGAGAAAAGAGAAAGAAAAAATGATGTGTGGACTTCATTTCTATTTTTTCAGCATTGACTTCTACCTTGCTCATCAGTTCTTACATTTCATCTTTATGTATAAAGAAGTTGTAAACAGATGACTTGGTTCTGTTTTCCTTCCTTTCCTCAAAGTCTTATTCCAAATTTGACAAACCAGATTAAATACACATATTTGATTCAGTAGGTCAGGGTAAGGATTATTTGTTTCTCCTATTTAACACCTTCCTTCTCTTGCAGGAAAATGTCTGTATAAAATAGCCCATTACAAAAATGATGGAAACGTAAGTAGTCTTCTAAATGTATATAGTTCTTCCACCACTAGGACACAGCACAAACATTCTAGAAAGGTGAACAATTAGACAATTAGACAAATTTCCTTTATGGTGTAAATATTAAATATAAATGTAAAACCGGGTGTTTTGAGTATTATTTATAGTACACGAGGATAAGAAGCAAGTTTCTCAAGGACAATCTACAACACGCATTTAGGTAACTCAGATACTCTGACTTTATGATCTCCCCTTGCATTCTTCCACCTCTTCCATAAATAAGCTTCTAAAATTCATATGTATATCATACTGTTTATTGCAGCTACAGTGTTTCATTCCAATATCAATGTACTCAACCTAAAATATCATAAAACATTACGGTTATGGAACGAATGTCGAAGCAAAGTAAATGCCTTCCACCTTGAACCTTCAGGCATCCCTTGCTGGCCTCTTTATTCAGGGTGGTACACAAACAATGTCCCATACCAAGCACTTACCTTATAATCTCTTGTTCTCTAACATGGTTTCACAGCAAAATTGCTCACTAGGCTTGGAAAAAAATTTTTTTAAGATTTATTTATTCATCTGAGAGAGGGAGAAAGAGCAGGAGGAAGGGCAGAGGAAGAGGGAGAAGCAGACTCCCCACTGAGTGTGAAGCCCAGTGCAGGGCTTCATCCCACAACCCCCAGACGAAGATGCAACCTGAGCTGAAACCAAGAGTCCAATGCTCAACCACTCAACTAACTGAGCCCCCCAGGCACCCTTAGGCTCAGAAAATTTTTCTTCTGAGAACCTAGCTTAAAGCTAAATAAGATTCCACTTTGGAGTCCAGATGTATTTTGATGAAGTTCAGAGGTTTTTTTACCTGAATTTCTTCCACACAAACAGATGGAAATGAAGATTTCATCGTTACCAGTTTATATGACCAAACTGGATAAAACAGATGGACAGACTATGCAGGTCACCATTTGTTTACACAAAAATAGGAGTCTTTGCCTGTGACAAACTTTACCTCATTTGAGTCTCACAATGCTAAAGGAAGTATTTCCCATCTGAATGACGAGGAAGCTAAGATATGGAGAGGCTGACCTACACAAGCACACACTGAGTCTTGTGCTTTATTAAGAAGCAACTGCATGCTGGAGGTAGGAGCTCAAGTTCTGGAGTTAAATCCAGGGTCTGAAGCTTAAATCCAACTCTACTACTTATTATCTGTGCTGGGTAAACTGGGTAAAGCTGGGTAAACTGAGGCTGGGTAACCCCAAACCTCAGTGTCACCATCTATAAATTATCAAAGTGAATACATATATAGCCCTTTAGAATGAGCCTGGAATGTGGTTCAGTAAGATTCCATACTGAGTATGGCTCAGTATGATTAAGACTCTGATGACAATAATAACAAGAAGAGAGGCAACTCCTTAATACCTACTTCTATGCAAGGTATTGGGCTAGACGTTGTATGTGCATTATCACTTTTCTTTACAACCATCCTGAAAAAGTAAAACCATACTACCTGTTTATTTTCAAATTTAGAAACTGGAAAGGGAATAGCTTAACCCCTTCTATATCAAAGGACAAGGGTCGCTTCCCTGTATTAATTTCATTCTATCCAGATGCCATCTCTGTATTCAAAGCCAGAGCTTTGAATAGAGAAGACTGACTTGAGAAACAATTTTGGGAACTCAAGTCACGTATTTTCCTTGGTTTTGTTATGCATGAGTGAAGACCCAGGTTGCATGATGGAGACAAAAAGATAAAACCTTGAAGGCTGCTTTGAACCACAGCATATGCATAGGCTGTATAGATTTGTCTAGGAAAATATACATTTTTGTCCACAGATAAACATTTCTCGGAAAAGTATCCCATTACATTTTGTTTCACAGATATTAGCATATATGTGGATTTTTGTCCGCAAGACCAGAGTTATTTTGTCTTCAAAAGGAAATAATTCTGTTGAGGAAAAAAAAGATCAGAAGACTTCCTAATGACATGAAAAGCTGTTCTATTAAACTGCTTTTTCTTTGTTAAGAAAGTCATCCATTTCTGTAGTACAACACTAGTCAAATAAAATGGGACATTTGTGCAGAGTTTAAAGATAGAAAGTAGTTTCTCTTTGAGAAGATAAACTTCAAAGTGTTTTATTGTGGGTTGGTGGGTTGCAAATCTAATTTCAAATTGTAATTAAAACAATGAAGAGCAGCCATAATTTGAGGGATTAAGGGTTACTAACAATGATGTCAAATTGCCTTTTTTGAAAATTGAGAGAATATAAACAGAAGGCAAAATATGGATGCCACCTTTCTTTACCCAAACTTATGGCACTTTTCTTTACCAACTCAATCTTTAGTAGTCTGATTTTAAACCATTAGTAGGCCAGAAGTTTAATATGGGATGCGTCCTTCTGAATCTGCCCCACATTAAGTAAAAGAAGAGCCCTCCACATTGAAGATGATTTCTTATTAGAATCACATTGAAGACTTTTCCCTTTGGATACTCCAAGAACTCAGTGCTTCACCAAGAAAATGGAAGTGAATGACAACAATTCTTAAATTGTACCTACACTTTTTTTTATTCCTGTTATCCTTCAATAATTGCTTATTTGTTGATGACAATGTACCAGAGTCACAGGATATCTGTGTTTTTCTTCTTTAAATCTTAAGGTATTAGGGACTATTTAACAAGTGTGTAGTTAATATGATTTAAGAAACACAATAGGTGTCCAGCTTTGAGACATATCTTTGAATATTCAGCACAATCTCCTATTAAGTCTATACCTGGTTCCCTCTTTTTGCCTGAATGGAGAGACAACTATGTTGTCCTTTGTGTCTCCAGAGTCCCCTCTATGGACTCCAACTTTAATTCCAAACTCTACATGGCACTTAATTGCTCACATTTCCACATTTCCCCAGAGTTTACAGTAAGTTTCTTTTTTTTTTTTTTAAGATTTTATTTATTTATTAGTTAGAGAGCGCGAGCACAGGCAGACAGAGAGGCAGGCAGAGGCAGAGGGAGAAACAGGCTCCCTGCCGAGCAAGGAGCCCGATGAGAGACTCCATCCCAGGATGCTGGGATCATGACCTGAGCCGAAGGCAGCCGCTTAACCAACTGAGCCACCCAGGCGTCCCAACAGTAAGTTTCTTTCTTTCTTTTTTTTTTTTTAAGATTTTATTTATTTATTTGACAGACAAAGATCACAAGTAGGCAGAGAGGCAGGCAGAGAGAGAGAGGAGGAAGCAGGCTCCCTGCTGAGCAGAGAGCCCGATGCAGGGCTCCATCCCAGGACCCTGGGATCATGACTGGAGCCGAAGGCAGAAGCTTTAACCCACTGAGCCACCCAGGCGCCCCCA